>CAUYLG010047311.1:0-17497 GCA_963573385.1 Cacajao melanocephalus | reverse complement strand
GAGAATACTGGAGTACAGATTGGTTGAGCAATTCACTTTAGGTCATGAAGCTAGAAAGAGATAAAGTCAGAATTCAAATCCAATGTTCTATATCCAGGGCCTATGATCATATCACTAGTTTATTTGTAGCAGATTATTACCGTTCTGCTACAGAATAATTACCCACAAATATTCTCTTTTTAGATTGTAGTAATCAAAATACAGTATGTGAGGTTTTTTGTTTGTTTTTGGTTTTTGGTTTTTGGTTTTAATGCCATTTATTTATGAAGGCAATAGGGTTGTTTGTGCTGTGGAATGTCCCAAGTTTGGGATTTGGTTGACTGTGTCATGGCACTGATGTGTTTCTCTAATCTCATGTTTCCCATATCTAGGTCTAGATGCTGAATTGGTTTCGGGGTTTGTTTTGGCGGGGGAGGGTTTCAGGGCTATTCCATACACAGTGCTCTGTACTGCATATTGAGCAACCAGGTCACATGATGGCGGGTGCAGTGTTGGTAGGCTGAACCTACAGAGTTCTTTATCAACCGGTTATCTACTGAGTTGAACGGCCATTTGCTTGTTGCTTGTATCCGTTATTTAGTTGGTGTATTAGTTTCCTGTTGCTGCTGTGCCAAATTACGGCAGTGTGGGTGAAATCAGTCTCACTGGTCTAGAGTCTGGGTATCTGGGCGCCCTCAGGGGGCTCTGGAGCGTATCTGCTTCCCAGCCTTTTCCAGCTCGTGGCAGCCATTTTTTGGCTGTGGTCTCTTCCTCTGTCACTGATCTAAAGGACACCTGTGATTTCGATTAGGTCCCACCCATATAATCCAAAATGATCTCCTGTCTCAGGATTCTTAATGCATCTGTAACGTATCCAAATCCAGAAATCAGGACTTGAATATCTTAGGAGGCCATTGTTTAGCCTGCAACTGACCATTACGAAGTGAAGATTTTTCTAATTCTATTCTTATTTAAATAAGATTTCCCGTATCAATTTTGGTGACTCTGAAATGTGGTTCCTGCTGGGGAGAAAGGAGAAATGAATGATTTCTTTCCTTTATCAGTGTTTAGGATGCACTGGAACTAATAGTGTGCAGAGTTGAAGTTCGTTTTTGTAGCGTTTCCCCCTAGTATTATAAACCTGTGGATGTGGACGTGATTGTGCTTTAACCCATGGAAGCCATATTTTGGTGCTCGTATTATTCCACCCAAGTTGGCTGGCCTCGTCTTTGCGTGTGATCTTTGGTCTGTGACTGCTCCCTTGCTGCCTGTCACAGGAGGGTGTTGCACCTGGTGGGTGTTCTGCTCGGACCTAGACTCAGCCACGTTTCTAAGGAGCCCCAGCCTGCTGCCGTGAGGTGGTGTTTGGACATCACAGTCGGTTCAATGTGTGTCACTTTCTTTTGCTAAAATCTTGGTTCTTAGTGATAATAACTTGGTTACCTATTCTTAATTTTGTGACTCTGCTTTTAACTGATTTTGTAGTAGCCAATGACGCTTCAGCATCTTTTATTCCCTTTCTAGATGGAAGTATCCTTGAAGAGTAAAGAGCCTCATATAATACAGAGCTTCCCCCTGCTGCAGATAACTCTCACAAACATTTAGCATGTGCCATCCACAGTTTCCTGTTAAAACGTATTATGGGGCTATGTAGTGTATGAATAATACGTGCCATTTTATGCCACGTATTTTTCATACAATATATTCTTACAATAATGATACTAACGTTATTAGGATATATCCCATTTGGAATATATTGTCAAATTATTCTGTTTTAAAGTTACGTAATTCTCTGATGCCTAGGCCTCTGGTGTGACATTGTTAGTAAAGTATAATAAACATGCCCTTTTTAAATGTATAGTGAATTTTCACTAACTGAACTCACTCATGTAACCAACATTGAGATAAATAAGTAGACTTTGTTCTTCTCTGATTTTTTTTTTTTTTTTGAGACAGAGTTTTGCTCTTGTTGCCCAGGCTGGAGTGCAATGGCGTGATCTCGGCTCGCCACAACCTCTGCCTCCCAGTTTCAAGCAATTCTCCTGCCTCCGCCTCCCGAGTAGCTGGGATTATAGCCATGTGCCACCACGCCTGGCTTATTTTTGTATTTTTAGTGGAGACGGGGTTTCTCTGTGTTGGTCAGGCTGGTCTTGAACTCCTGACCTCAGGTGATCTGCCCACCTTGGCCTACCAAGGTGCTGGGATTACAGGCGTCAGCCACCACACCCTCCTCATCTCTGATTTTTATGGTTCTAAAAGCAGAGCTCTCGCTCATGTTCTGTTCAGATGAGCTTGACTTGCAGCCCTGTCCCTTCTTTCCTACCCTCGTCATTTTCTTCTATTGTTTATTTCTGAAAATATAAACAGTCATATGCATTTGTATTTCTGTTTCTTACAGAAAGGTAGCATACCCTGCACCTGCTGGCTGCCATTGGTCTTTTCATTAACTGTGTACCCCAAAGACTATGCATAGTAGTGTATGGAGGCTTTCCTCCTGCCTTTTATGCTGTGTGTTGCTTCACTGCATGGACACGGCATGGTTTCTTCAGCCCATCTGCATATTGAAGTTGTGTTGCTTTCCGGAATTTTTTTTCCTTTTTTTTTAAGCATTTTATGTTTCACTATCTCTGCTGTTCAGAGGTGCTGTTGCCCTTCTGAAGTCCATTCATCACACACTTGCAGTCGCTGGAGTTACCTTTTTATCTAATGCTTGAGTTTCCTACCACCATACTCACCCTACGTGGATGCTTAGTGTCTGCTTGAGGTTTGTTTTAGAAGGCATGCCCTACCTTTGGTGCCAGCCATTCTGATCCTGCTTCCATTTACTACCGGTCTTCATTCTGCTGCCATCCTGGCTTCCTGTGCTGGCTGCCTTTGGAGCTACAGAGAAGCGGTCTTTATCTTCCTGGTGTGATGCTTGTTTTCTAATAGTAGGATCAACAGTTTTTTCTTGTTCTGCCCCGTTTTCTCTCTTTATAGTTGAGATGTCTAAATTCCTGATCCCTGGATATGCATCAGTCTCTCTCTTAGGTGGTAATGTCCATATCTGAGTTTGGGATCTCAGTTGTCTAACTTTGCTAGAGGAACATACCTGTGCTTCGGTTGGGATATTGTGCTTGCAACTCGTGCAGTTTAATGTTGAATTAGCTCTTTGCAGAGACAGTTACTAAGTAAGATATCCAGGGAGTCTTTAAATCCAAAAGTGAGGCTTAATTTCTTGAGTAGACTCAGAGGAAGATAGTACTTGCAGAGATGATGCAGTCCCACCGTCTCATGAGACAAACGCGGAAGCAGGCCAAGTGAAGGGGGTGATGTGCCAAGCAGTGTCACCAGATAGAACGCACATTGGAGCGCCATGTGCTCTACACACCTCAAGGGCAGAAAACCTGAAGACTTGGGTTTTCCTGATGTTTCCTTGTTTGTAGAAAAGGATTGTTTCTGTTTGGATAGGACTGGGCCCAAAATTAATCTTTCAGATTCTTACAGCTAGCGTTGTATCCATAACAGAGTTCTTTACAAACATGAATTAAGCTAATTCTAGCTCATAGAACTTTTTTATGTAAATTGTAGGAAGAAAAGAATTGTCAAGTAAAAATTGTTGCCCTAGGTCAAACTTCAAATTATTTTGTTTCTTATAGTTTAATGAGATTTATAGTGAGAAGACTGAAGGCATTTTTGAATTATAGGACTAAGGGTTAATGGTTCTTCCTACAGCTGTTCTGTTCCTGTCCTGCCCTTGCTGTCCTCTGCTTCCCAGGAGCACCATTGCAGTTGGGGTGGGGGCCTGCTGTGGGCTCCAAGCCCTGGTGAGGAGTATGTGTGTGCAGGAGCTGCCATGAAATACGTTTCAGCAGCTCAAGGTGGCTGACTAGTGTTACTGAAGCAGGAGCAGCTGTAAGAAACAGGCCTCTCGAGCACCGAACTGGGAAGGAGGGGGTGATTTATTTGCCCGGGAGCAAGGTGGCACAGTTGCCTAACAGCCAAGCTCCCCTAACAGAGGAAACTTCTGCCTTTATATGGGCTCACAGCTCTAGATATTACGTGTGAAAGGGTCTTGGGTTTACAGTTTTAGAAAGTACATGTGAGGGGGTCGTGATCCATGAAGTAAGCGTGGGGGTTTGAGCAGGATTGAATGGGAGCAATAGAGGGCGTTTCTCCATATCGCCCCCACCCTTAAGATCGCCTGAGATCTTAAGGGTGGGGTGGTTTTGATCTTTAACTTCCAGGCCATGGATCCCATGCCTGCTATGTCTCAACTTTTACTTCCTCCTCCTTTGAGACAAGAGACAGGAAAGAGGGGTTTCTTTCCTCATTACCACGGCGCTTATAGACATCAAGAAACCCGTGGTTCCTATCGATGCATTTCTACCTGGAAGCAGTGGTTTGTTCTTCAGCGAGTCAAAGAAACTTAAGGTGGAGGAGACCCTAAGGAGTCATGTAAACTAAATGATCACCCAGTGGAGAGTACCCTTCACAGTGGGGATAAGTTCTGCCCATTTTTTTCCCCAGGGTGCTAATTCAGGAAAGCATGCTCACTCTTAAGCGATCCTTTTCTTTATGTTGAGATGAAACGTGTCTTCAGAATTTGTTCTTCGTTGTTCTTGGTTGTGCATGCTGGTAACTGGACAGAACTCAGTCCCCCTTTAAATGCTCTCCGCATGGTCAAGACTGCTCTCATGTATCTTTTTCCCAGTTCCCAAGGGCTTGAATAGGTTCATGTAAAGTCATCACCACTCCCTCAGAAGGAAATTAACAGCAAAACAGTATTAATTCACACTTCTTGAGGATAACATGGCAATTGTAATAGGAATAACACAGCAGAGAAAATAAATGTTGTGACTGCTTTTCACTGATTTGTAGTAGCTGGTGATACTTAAGAGTATTTGTTTCCCTCTCCAGGTGGAGGTATCTTTGTTGAAAAGTAAAGAGCCTCATATAATATAGAGCTTTCCCCTTCTGCTGGTAACTTTCACAAACTCTTAGCATGCGTCCGTCCGTAGTTTCCTAGGAAAACACACTTTTGGGGGTGTGTGGTGTATGAGTTTTTGCCATTTTCATGTGCTTTCTCCTGTCTTCACATTCTATAACTTCATAATAGAATTGTCTTTTCAAGTCCATCCTTTACCCAGCTGTTCAAGTTGATGCTTGTTCAGGACTAGACTCTGGTCTTCCTGTCCCTTTTCCATTCTCAATGACTTGAGTTTCCTTCTAGAGAGGTCTTATGCACATACAAACGTATCTCTCTTTAACATAGCTGGTTACATGTTAATGTAATACATAGCTGCAGGCCAGGCACAGGCGGATCATTGAGGCCAGAAGTTCAAGACCAACATGGTAAAACCCCGTCTCTACAAAAAAAAAGAAAATGTATATGTATAGACACACGCACGCGCGCGCACACACACACGCACACACAAGTTAGCCAGGCTTGATGGTGCACACCTGTAGTCCCAGCTCCTCAGGAGGCTGAGGTGGGAGAATTGCTTGAACCTGGGAGGCAGAGGTTGCAGTGAGCCGAGATTGTGCCACTGTACTCCAGCCTGGGCAACAGAGTAAGACCCTGTCTCAAAAAAAAAAATTGCTGCCCTTTTCTTGTTCACTGACACTGGGTATGTGGTTAAAGCTCTCTTAACTGACCTGTTTTGAGGCACAGGTTTATTCACCAATCATTTGATAGAGGGTTAAGAGCTCCTATCTGTATTGGGACTGGTTGGATTCTGCATATTCTCTCCTTTTTTTATTTTTATTTTTTGAAACAGGGTCTTTCTGTGTCATCCAGGCTGGAGTGTAGTGGTGCCATTGTGACTCGCTGCGACCTTGACCTCTGGGGCTCAGGTGATCCTCCCACCTAAGCCCCCACACTGAGTAACTGGGACCACAGGTACAGAGTGAACACCTGGCTATTTATTTATTTGTGACAGACAGGATTTGCCATTGTGAACCTAGGAAATCTGACAAGTCTCAATTAATTTAGAAAGCATATTTTGCCAAGGTTGAGGATGTGTACCCGTGACCCAACCTCAGGGGTTCCTGATGAGGTGTGTCCAAGGTGGTCAGCACAGTTTGGTTTTATACATTGTCGGGAGACATGAGACGTCAATCAGCATATGCAAGATGAACATTGGTTCTGTCTGGAAAGGTGGCACAACTTGAAGCAAAGATAAGGAGAATCCAAGTATGGAGGGAGGTTCCAGGTCATAGGTAGATAAGAGACAAATGGTTGCTATCTTCTGAGTTTCTGATTAGCCTCTCCAAAGGAGGCAGTCAGATATGCATTCATCTCAGTGAGCAGGGGGGAGATTTTGAAGAGAATGGGAATCAGGTTGGCCCTAAGCAGTTCCCAGTTTGACTCTTCCTTTTAGCCTAGTGATTTGGGGGCCCCAAGATTGATTTTCCTTTCAGACCATGTTGCCTAGGTTGGTCTTGAACTCCTGTGCTCAAGAGATCTGCCCACCTCCACCTCCCACAGTGCTGGGGTTACAGGCGTGAGCCGGGTACTTGGCCACCTGTTTTCTTCTTATGTAAATGAAATTGATAATATGTCTTCTAGGATTTTCAGCATTTATTTCTTTTAAGTGGAACAAAAATTTAAGAAACTCATAAAACAATCAGAATGTAGGATTCTCTGAGATTTTAAAGATTTTCTTCCTAATTGACTTTTTCTTTAAAACAAACAGATCTTGCTCTTTTTCCCAGGCTGAAGTGCTATGGCACAATCGTAACTCACGGCAGCTTCAAACTAGGCTCAGGTGATCCTTCTGCCTCAGTCTCCTGAGTAACTAGAATTACTCAGACACAGGCGAATTATTTTTTTTTTATTTTTTAAGAAATGAGGTCTCACTTTATTGCCCAGGCTGGTCTCAAACTCCTGGCCTCAAGTGATCCTTCTGCCTTGGCCTCCCAAAGTGCTAGGATTACAGGTGTGAGCCACCATGCCCAGCCATAATTTTTTTTTTTTTTTGAGACAGAGTCTTGCTCTTGTCGCCTGAGCTGGAGTGCAATAGCACAATCTCGGCTCACTGCAACCTCCACCTCCCAGATTCAAGCGATTCTCCTGCCTCAGCCTCCTGAGTAACCGAGATTACAGGTGCCCACCACCATGCCTGGCTACTTTTCGTATTTTTTAGTAGAGAAGGGATTTCACCTTGTTGGCCAGGCTTCTCTCAAACTCCTGACCTCATGATCCGCCCGCCTTGGCCTCACAAAATGCTGGGATTACAGGCGTGAGCCACTGCACCTGGTGAGCCATACTTTTTTTAAGGCAACTTGTTTTTCTTGAAATTTTGGTGTGGTAAATTTAATATTCATCGATATATTTCTCTTCACTCTTTCATTATTTTGAATTATTTCTAAATGTGGTTATATTAACAAGCAAAACTGGCATAAACAGGTTTGAGAGCAAGTGAAACTGAGTCTTACTAAGCATACATCATCACTGGTGGGAATTGGTGTTCAGGGCACACTAGGAGACACTCTGCTCATGGCATCAATTAATATTTTACTGTGGGGGTGGAGATTCGGTCATTCAGCAGGTCATTCATGGAGGTCAGTGATAGTGCTTTGTGTTCTACCATCATTTGTTTACCCAGTCCGGTACTGAACCAATGCAAATGTTTAATCTTTTGATTCTACAAAAATGCTACAGTCTACATCAGGCACACTGCAGAGACATTGCAGGTTTGTAATACCACCGCAAGAAAGCCTAACAGCCCAATAAAGCAAGTCATATGAGTTTTACATTTCCCAGCGCATATAAAAGCTGTAACATGTCTAGAAAAACAATGTATATACCTTAATTTAAAGTATTGGTGAAGGGCAAGTGCAATGGCTCAGGCCCGTAATCCCAGGATTTTGGGAGGCCAATCCAGGCAGATCACCTGAGGTCAGGAGTTCGAGACCAGCCTGGCCAACATGGTGAAACCCTATGTCTACTAAAAATATGAAAATTAGTTGGGTGTGTTGGAACACGCTTGTAATCCCAGCTACTCGGGAGGCTGAGGCGGGAGAATTGCTTGAACCCGGGAGGTGGAGGTTGGAGTAAGCCAAGATTGAAATTGTGCCACTATACTCCAGCCTGGGCAACAGAATGAGCCTCCATCTCAAAAAAAATAATAATACAATACTAGTTAAGAAATGCTCATGATCTTCCAGCCCAGGCAACAGAGGTGAGACTCCATCTCAAGAAAAAAAAAATGCTGGTGATCACTGAACCTTCAGCAAGTCCTAATCTTTTTGCTGCTGGAAGATCTTGCCTTGATGTTGATGGCTGCTGACTGATCAGAGTGGAGGCTGCTACATATTGGGGTGACTGGCAGTTTCTTAAAATAAGACAACAATAAAGTTTGCTGAATTGATTGACTCTTCCACAAAAGATTTCTCTGTAGCATGTGATGCTATTTGATTGCATTTTCCCACAATAGAACTACTTTCAGAATTGGAATCAATCCTCTCAAACACTGCCACTGCTTTATCAACTAAGTTTGTGTAATATTCTAGATCTTTTGTTGTCATTTCAACAATGTTCACAACATCTTCTGAACATTTACTTCCTGAGTAGATTCTATCTTAGGAAACCACTTTCTCTGCTCATCCATAAGAAGCAACTCCTCATCTGTTCACATTTTATCGTGAGATTGCAGCAATTCAGTCCCATCTTCAGGCTCCACTTCTAATTCGAGTTCTCTTGCTGTTTCTGCCACATTTGCAGTTGCTTTCTCCACTGAAGTCTAGAACCCCTCAAGGTCATCCATGAGTGTTGGAAGCAACTTATTCCAAACTCTCCTGAATGTTGATATTTTAACTTTCTCTCATGAATCACAAATGTTCTTAATGGCATCTGGAATGGTGAATCCTTTACGGGAGGTTTTCAATTGACTTTGCCAGGATCCATCAGAAGAATCACTATCTATGGCAGCTATACCCTTGCAAAATGTATTTCTAAAATAATAAGACTTGTAAGTTGAAATGACCCCTTGATCCATGGGCTGCAGAAAGGCTGTTGTGTTAGCAGGCATGAAAACATTAATCTCCTTGTACATCTCCATCAGAACTCTTGGGTGACCAGATGCTTTGTCAATAAGCAGTAATATTTTGAAAGGAATCTTTTTCTGGGCAATAGATCTCAACGGCGAGCTTAAATATTCAGTAAATCGTTCTGTAAACAGATGTGCTGTCACACAGGCTTTGTTGTTTCATTTATACAGCACAGTAGGAGTATATTTAGTGTAATTCTTCAGAGCCCTAGGATTTTCAAAATGATAAATGAACACTGTGCTTTTTTTTTTTTTTCCTCCTTTTTTGAGATGGAGTCCTGCTCTGTCACCAGGCCGTAGTGCAGTGGTGCGATCTCGGTTCACTGCAACCTCTCCCTCGCAGGTTCAAATGATTCTTCTGCTTCAGCCTTCTGAGTAGCTGGAACTACAGGCGTGCACAACCACACCCACCTAATTTTTGTGTTTTTAGTAAAGATGAGGTTTCACCAAGTTGGCCAGGATGGTCTCGATCTCTTGACCTCATGATCCACTAGCATCGGCCTTCCAAAGTCCTGGGTTTACAGGCGTGAGCCACCGCGCTGGGCCTGAACATTGGCTTTAAAGTAACGTTTCTGGCTGCACTAGCCCCTAACAAGAGAGTCAGCTGCCTTTTGAAGCTTTCATGTCAGGCCTTGACTTAAAGCCACCTAGCTATCATAGATGGTATCTTCTTGCACTATAAGGCTGTCTCATTTATACTGAAAACCTGTTCAGTGCAGCCGCTTTCATCAGTGACCTGAGCTAACTCTAAATGACTTGCTGCAGCTTCTCCATTAGCACTTGCTGCTCCACCTTGCACGTTTATGTTAGAGAGATGAGTTCTTTCCTTAAACTTTGTGAACCAACCTCTGTTAGCTTGAGACATTTTTTCCTGCAGCTTCCTCACCCCTCTCAGCCTTCATGGAATTGAAGAGAGTTAGGGCCTTGCTCTGGATTAGGCTTTGGTTTAAAGGAATGCTGAGACTTGTTTAATCTTCTAGCCAGATAACTCAGACATTCTCCATATCAACAATAAGGCTGTTTCTCTTTGTTCGTTCACTGAAGTAGCAGTTTTCCTTCAGCCTTTTTTCTTTGCATTCACAGCTTGACTGTTTGGTGCAGGAGGCCTCCCTTTTGGCCTGTCTCAGCTTTTAACATGTCTTCTTCACATGTCTTTTTAATCATTTCTAGCTTTTAATTTAACATGAGAGACGTGACTCTTCCTTTCACTTGGACACTTAGAAGCAATTGTTGGGTTATTAATTGATTTCCCTTCAATATTATGTCTAGGGATTGGGAGGCCTGAAGAGAGGGGAGAGAGATGGGAATGGCCAGTCAGACCAGTCAGAACACACACATCATTAAGTTCTCTGCCTTGTATGAGCGTGGTTCATGGCATCCCAAAACAATTGAAGTAGTAACATCAGGGATTACAGATCACCATAACAGATATAATGACAATGAAAAAGTTTGAACTCTTGCTAGAATTACCAAAATGTGCTGTTGGAAAAGTGGCATGGAAGGACCTGCAGAGTTGCCAAAACCTTCAACTTGTAAGAAACAGAATGTCTAAAAAAACCAAGTAAGAGAAGCACAGTAAGCTGAGGTGTGCCTCTATCTTTGGGCACATGTGTGAGAAATTCTTAGAAATAGGAAGTGCTAGATCAAAGAATATTGATATTTTAAATCTCAGTGTATAATCAAATGTGTATGCTCTCCAAAGATAGCACACCAGTTATTCCTCTAGCCACTTTTCCCACACCTTTTTTGAGTCATCAGGTTTTATTTTGCCAAACTGAGATGAAATGTAGAATCTTATCCTACTTTTTACTTGCTTTTTAAAATACAAATTGAATAAATGTTTCCATAAAGGATCTGCTTGTATTTTTTGCCCATTTTTAAAAAATGGGTTATTAGAGTCCTTGAAGAAATACTGTAAACTTAACGGGCTCCTCTCTTCCCCCAGAAGTGTTTGAGCCTGCGCGTGCGCCATGTTTGCGTTTGTGGTAGAAGAGACACTTTGATGACTGGGAAGAAGACACATTTTGCACTTTTCCCCCAAAGCAAATTTACTCATTAAACACAAAAGATTTGTAACACATGATTTGAGTTTTTTTCCTTTAAGATTGTTACATAAAGTTTACTAATGAGAAAAGCTCCCTTGTCAGTTTATAGTTTAGCTTTGGTTTGAAAATACATTCTGTAGCACTGCTGTTCGATAAAAATATGAGCCACATATGACTTAGGATTTTCCAACATCTTTAAAAATATAAAAATAAACAAGTGAAGTTAATTTTAATAGTGTTTGACCCAGTAGAAGATACTATCATTTTACATGTAATTCATCTTAAAACTAAGAATAAGATGTTTTACATTGTATTTTTTTGTACTAAATCTTCAAAATCGGATGTGTATTTTAGAGTTACAGCACATATCATTTTAAACTAGCCATGTGTGAAGGCTGTAGCGACATGCGGCCAGCACAGCTCAGAAGAGTCGTCTGTTTTATTTCTATAAAAACCCATTAATTTATTCTTTTGGACCTAACATTTGTCCTGTCCTCTTTTTATTTTTATTTTTTTGAAACAGGGTCTCAGTCAACCAGCCTGGAGTGCAGTGGCACAATCTCAACTCAGTGCAACCCCCACCTCCCAGGCCCAAGCAGTTTCGCACCTCAGGCTCCCAACCATGCCACCATGCCCGGCTAATTTTTTTTTAATTTTTTATTTTTGTAGGGATGGGGTTTTGCCATGTTACCCAGGCTGGTCTCAAACTCCTGGGCTCAAGTGATCTGTGCACCTTGGCCTCCCGAAGTGCTGGAGTTACAGGCCTGTGCCACCATGCCCAGTCCCATCCTTTTTTTTTTTTTTTTTGAGACAGAGTCTCACTCTGTTGCCCAGGCTGCAGTACAGTGGTGCCATCTAGGCTCACTGCAACCTCCACCTCTCGGTTTCAAGTGATTCTCCTGCCTTAGCCTCCTGAGTAGCTGGGATTTCAGGTGCATGCCACCATGCCTGGCTACTTTTTGTATTTTTAGTAGAGATGGGGTTTTACCATGTTGGCCAGGCTGGTCTCGAACTCCTGACCTCAAGTGATCCGCCCGCCTCGGCCCAAGTGCTAGGATTATAGGTGTGAGCCACTGTGCCCAGCCCCCGTCTTCTTTTTTTAAGAAAGAAAATATAAATTGTATTTATCTGACACATGTTCCTTAGTTAGGCTCTAAATAAATATTATTCTTTATTCAGCTGTATAAATATGTGCTGATTATTTCTGTATTTGTAAAATTAATGTAGTGGCATACTGCACTGAATGTATTAATTTAGTGGAAGGCGGTGAGTTTAATGGAATTAAATGCTAGCATTCCCAAACAGTGAGATACCTACTAAAGGGCAGGTTCTTTTAGATATCATTTTTCTTGATCTTTTTAAGAAAATGCAGAAAAGGCCCCAAAAGCTTACAAATGTGAATCGCAGAAGTTGAGATCTTAAACAACTAGCCAACGTGACCCAAATTTTATCTGAGCAAGATTCTGAAAGCAGGTATCATGGCAACAAGTTTGGTGTTCTTATACAATTTGTTCTCATTATAGGTGCCTGCAATGACTCTGATAAAACACAAGTTCCATATTTTCACCTTACCTAGAAATACATGAATCAAAGAAATAAGCCAGAGAACATGTCACTATAGAATATACTAAGTTACCTTTTCTGTTACTTCCTGAAAAGTAGTGAAACTGACAGAATTAGTTAGTGGAGAAAGAACAAGGCAAATCTACAGGAAACCCTGGGCTGCAGCACTTTTTTTCTCTCTCATCTCAGCTTCCGTGCTGCTTTATTTTAGGCCTGGGAGTTGAATGTAGTAATACATACCGTAATGTATCAGTAGTAAATACCTGTGAGCAAAGGCAAAATTGTTCCTTACTAGAATGTGCTGCAAGTCAAGTTAAAGTAAGTATAAATCAGCTTGATTATAAAACTAGTTTATGCTAATAAAAACGTAATATGAGCCACGTACAGTTTTAAATCTTCAGCTGTCAAACGGGATGAAAACATTTCTTTGACCTGACTTTGACCACCACACTCAGTATGGGAGTGCAAATCGTGCTAAACTTAGCTCCCACCCCGTGGTGCTCACGACTTCCTGTAAGTGACAGTGCTCCTGAGCAAGTGGTGGCGTCTGTCCTGCACATCTCTGCTCCCACAGCCTTGGAAGTGACCCCAGTCTGCTGCTCCTCCTCACGCCTCAGCATGGCCTCACGTCGGTGAGTTCCTGTCATGTAATTAAAGCAAAGGGAGGAATAGGTCGCATGAATTGTATACCTCAGTTTGTCCATGTTTATCCTTTGACAATTAGGTTCTTAAAAATTCATTGACTATTATTAGCAGTGCAGTGGTGAGCATTCTTGTACTATTTTCTTTTGCCCACGTGGAAGAGATTTTTCCTGAAGTACGTCTCTAGAAGTGGGATTGTTCTCTCATGGATTATTCGCATCTTAAGCTTTAATAGGGCTGGCAAATAGTGTGAAATAAGGACCTTGTTTTTCTCTCCTACTGTGGATAACTAGTTTTCCCAGAGCCATTGATTGCATCATCCATCTCCCTGCTGATCCACACAACCATGTCTGAGGCAGGCAAGCGATGTCTGCGTCTGTGCTGTCCGTGTTGGGCCCTCCCCTCTGCTCCCTTATTCTCTGTGTCTGTCCCCAGCACCAGCACCACAGTCTGAGTTCCTGTTGCTGTACAGCCTGCCACTGGAGAGAGCAAGCCCTCCTCCATGTTTTCTTCAGAGTTGTATTGGCTGTCCTTGGTCCTTTATCTTTTGTATGAATTTTGTTGTGTAAATATAATTGTATATTTTAATATTCTAAAAATGGTGTAAATTTTTTTTATAATTCAGTGTTTGCAATGCAAGATTATAAAAATTGCATATAGGAAACTTATATAAATAAAAATTGTATAAACTCTGGTTGTAAAATTCCATACACACATGTACCTTTTGGGATTTAAGTTACATTTGCATTGAATTTCTAGTCTAATTAGGGGAGAATTACTATCCATGATTAAGTCTTTCTTTAGATGACCATGGACTGTCTCCATTTATTTAGGTCGTTTCTGTATTTTGACAAAGGTTTTTATAATCTCTATAAATTACATTTTTTTTATTAGATTTCTTTTTTTTTTTTCCTTTTTTTGAGACAGAGACTTACTCTGTTGTTCCGTCTGGAGTGCAGTGGTGTGATCTCTGCTCACTGCAGCCTCTGCCTCCTGAGTTCAAGTGATTCTCATGCCTCAGCCCCCACAAGCAGCTGAGACTACAGGCATGCGCCACCACCCCCTGCTTTGATTTATTTCTAATAGTTTTTTCCTGGTGTTTTGGAAACATAATTGATTGTGTGATTGTGTATATTGGTTTTGTTTCTAGAAAACTTACTTTTAATTAGTTTAACAATGTGTGCATACATTCTCGGGGATGTTTTACCAGCACAGTTACATTGTCTGTGAATGCTGCAGTTTTGGTTCATTTTCAATTCTGATGCCTTTCTTTTTCTTGCCATACTGCCCTGGCTTATATTCCTAGTCGCTATAAGGAATGGTCTGATTAGCTAAGATTCCTCATTTGAATCTTTTTTTTATTTTTTGAGATGGAGTCCTACTCTGTTGCGTAGGCTAGAGTGCAGTGGCATGATCTTGTTTCACTGCAACCTCTGCCTCCTGAGTTCAAGTGATCCTCCTGCCTCAGCCTCCCAAGTAGCTGGGACTACAGGCGTGCCCGGATACTTTTTGTATTTTTAGTAGAGACAGAGTTTGGCCATGTTGGCCAGGCTGGTCTCAAACTGTTGACCTCAGGTATCTGCCTGCCTCGGCCCCCAAAAGTGCTGGGATTACAGGCATAAGCCACCCATGCCTGGCCCATTTGAATCTTTTGAAATTACCAAATCATCTTTTCCCCTCATGCTGCTAATGTGGTGAGTTACTTTAATCTGTTTTTCTAATATTGTACCCCTCCATATTACTGTACTAAACCTCATCGTGATAATATTTTTTTTCTATTTCTGGATCAGTTTGTGAGATTGTTTCTGGTTTTGCCTTTTAAGTACCTAGGTGAAATTCACCCACCGCTTTCTCCTGTTACCCTTGTCTGTGATGAGTCCAAGCCCGCTAGCTTTGTGTGGGAGATAATCTCTCAAAAGCTTCCTTACAAAAGCATTTGGAGGCCCACCTGTTTGTTGTAATTTTTATTTTTGTTTATTTGAAGATTGGGAAAGGTTGGTTATTGAAACCTGATATTTCTAACTCAGTTTGGGTAACTTACTTTTCTAGAATTTGCCCATTTCATCTGTTTTTTAGTTTTTGGCACTACTCTTCTCAGTAGAATTCTTACATGGTTTTTCAAAGTCTCCATTTTAGCTGTAGTTTTTGACCCCCTTTTAATTCTTAATATTGCCTATTTATACTTCTCTTTTTTTCGGGAATCCTTTTTTCCAGAGATTGAGCTAGTCTTCTAAAAAAAACTTGGATGTAGGTTTTGTTTATCCTTTAGTTCATTAATTTCCTATCTTTATTTCCTTCTACCTCTTGTTAATTCCAGTGTTTTTTTCTAGTGTCAGTTGTGGAGGATTAGCTTATTTTGTTTTTTTCCTCTTCACTAATAGGATGGCTTAAAGTTACAACTCGAAGCAACACTCGTTTCATCCCACGAGATGGGATATATAATTGCTTTATGGCTTAATTTAAAATATTTTCAGATTTCTTCCTTGTTCCATGAATTACTTAGAAGCAAGTTTTAAAACTTAACAGACTCTTTAAAATTTTTAAGTTGAGTTCGATCTGAGAATGTTACTATGATTTAATTCTTTAGTATTTGTTTAATTTTTTTGTAGCTCCTGGTCAGGTTTTATGTTTTGTTTTTTTTTTTTTTTTAAGTATCACTTTTAATCATATGTTCAATAAAGTAGATTTATTAATTGTGGTGTTTGCATCCTCTATACATTTTCCAGTCCCATAACCCGTGTTACCAAGAGAGTTGGGTTCCTCTCACCTTTTAATCTTGGATATATCAATTTCTGCTAGTAACCTTCAGTTTTTACTTTATACGTTTTGCAGCTGTGTTATTAGATACATGTAATCGGAGTTATTGAATTTTTACATTCTTGACCTTCTCTGTTCTTAATAATGATTCTTATCCTACAGTCTGTGTTATCTGAAAATAATATCACCAACTTTGATGTGGTTAGTATTGGCTTGAAGGACTTCTGCCGTCCCTTTAATTCAGCCTGTATGGCTGTATGGTTTAGGGCTGCTGAATGGCTTGTAGCTGCTTTTATAATTGGTCAGTTTAGTCTGTTAACACATTTAGATTACTGATGTGTTTGAATTCACTCCTCATCAGTTTTGTGTTTTATTTACCTTGCTTTTTCATTGCTGCTTTTACTTCTCTTCCTGTTCTTTCTTATTTCCTCCCTTTTCTTTAATAATTATGAATACAATATAACATAACCAATAATAATGTACATCATAAAGAATACTGCTGAACCTACCACCTAATCCAAGATGTAGAACATTGCCAATAACTTCCATTTGAATGAGAGTTTAGTTTGAATGTTAAAAACTCTTTGTTTTTCCTAGATTGTCTTTAAATTTTTAACATTCATTCCCAGCAAGGGCTAAAATTAGTATCTCGGGCCTCTCCCCAGATAATAAGAATCTTGAAACCTTGCAGCTTCATATCCCCCGTCACCACCTCATACATGATTGCTGCCTAAGCATTTTAATTCTCTTATATTTTATTTTGTATGTGCATATTCTGCTTATGTACCTATCTATAACGTAATTCCCTCCAGATTTTATTGTTGATGTTAGTATGGGGTCAGTGCTTGTCTCATGTTGTCTCGGTTATCAGTACTCATTCTCTCTGGTCTCCGGCTCTCATTTTCTTGCTGAAGTGTGTCCTTCAGTAGTTCTCTCAGCAGGGATCTATTGGTAGTTGTTGCTTTATCTTTGAATATATCATTTGTTCTCATTCTTAAATGATTCCAAATTAACAGTTACTTCTTTCATCCTCATTTATAGATAGCCATTATGCTCTGCTATGTATTGTTTTCAGTTGTCTGCCCTCGGTCTCATAGTATTCTTGATGAGTAACCTGTCTTTCCTCTCTAGTTGCTTTTAGGGTCTACTGTTGTCTTTGGTGCTCTGGGGTTACGCTGTAGGGTGTTTTGGTTTGGATTAGTTTAAATTATCCTTTTAGGTACCTTCTCTGTCTTTTTAGGGGGCGAGAGAAGAATGTTGTATCTTTAAATCTTAGAATTTTCTCAACTATTTGAAAAAATATTTCTTCTCTGTTCTTTGGGTTTTTTATTTTTTTTTTTTTTTTTTTTTTTGTTAAGAACTTCAGTTACAGAGATATGTTAGAGTTTCTCATTCCATAGTTCTTAGCTCTTTACTTTGTGCCATCTCTTGATTTTTTTTTTAATGCCACCTTTATGTCTCTAATTATTTTAAGCTTTT
>CAUYLG010047310.1:0-102273 GCA_963573385.1 Cacajao melanocephalus | reverse complement strand
GATGGATGGATGGATGGATGATTGGATGGATGGATGGATGATTGGTTGGATGGATGGATGATTGGTTGGATGGATGGATGGATGGATGGATGGATGGATGGATTATTGGATGGATGGATGGATGGATGATTGGATGGATGGATGGATGGATGGATGATTGGATGGATGGATGGATGGATGGATGATTGGATGGATGGATGGATGATTGGTTGGATGGATGGATGGATGGATAGATGGATTATTGGATGGATTGTTGGATGGATGGATGGATGGATGAATGGATGGAAGGATGATTAGATGGATGGATGGATGATTGGATGGATGGATGGATGGATGGATGGATTGATGGATGGATGGAAGGATGATTGGATGGATGGATGGATGGATGATTGGGTGGATGGATGGATGGATGGATAGATGGATTGATGGATGGATGGATGGATTGTTCACAGACGTCACTAAGTCAGCTCCATGCTGGGCACTGGGCCTAGTGCTCAAAATGTGGACCCACCATGTCTGACCCCTGTCCCCAGCGAGCTTGGTGTCTGGAGAAGGGACAGACACAAACACAATTCAAAGACAGCATGCTGAGGGTGCACATGGCATACAGAAGCCTAAGAGCTACTATTCATCCCAGCTCGTCCTCAGCACTCCCAGTTCACAGCTGTGGCCCAGTGGCCTAAGTGCCCCCTTTACTGGTGAGGGCCCAGTTGGACGTTAAATCATCCCATGGCCCTAATTTAGAGAAGCAGGAGGGTCACATGTCCCCAGGCAGAATGCAAAGGAGGCTTCCCGGAGGCATGGTGTCTGCGCCTTCCAAGGGCACTGTGGGTGAAGAGGACTGGGTGACTATCTAGTGCAGCCAGATCAGTCTAAGAAGAACCTTGAAGAAAAGGCAGAACCCTCCCGGGGAAACAGAGCCAAGGTAGGCTCAGGTACAGAGGTGCACCCTGGGCACCATGAGGAAGAAGGAACCCCTATGCCAAAGTGCAGTAAGGAACCGAGGTGGCCAAAGACGCAAAGGGGAGATGAGAAAGGACAGCGATGAAGGGCGTGGCTTTTACTCGGTTCCTCTATAGGGGATTACAGATGGATTGCACGCAGGGGAGGGAAGATACCAGACATATGTGAAAGACATCAAACTAACAGCCGAGAGGGGACCAAGCAACAGGGGAGGGGGTCCACGCTGGGCAGGGGACACACAGGAAACTGTTGCAGCAATGCGGGGAATGGGGAAGAGCTGGTGCAGCCTCCAAAGAGGACAATGGCAGGAAGGCTGCAGGGGAGGATCTGAGGCCTGGGGGAAGGGGGAGGCTAGAATTTGCAGTGGAACAAGGTTAGATCAGGAAAGGAAGAAGTCAGGAGGCTTCACAGAGGGGAGGGGTGGGAAAATAAAGCACAGGCACCTGCTGAGAAGAACAGAAGGACTGGGATTCTGAGAGGGGGCTGTGGATCCTGAGAGGGGGCTGTGGATCCTGAGAGGGTGCTGTGGGTCCTGAGAGGGGGCTGTGGGTCCTGAGAGGGGACTGTTTTCAGCTGGCCCTGGGATGGGAACAGGGTCATATCACACTTGGAGAAAGGACACCCCAGGGGGCTGATGGGGAAACCCCCAGCTTTGGATTTGCTATGTTCATCTCTAAATAAATGTAGATGGTGAGAGATAGTGATCAAAGTCCATTTTGTATGTTTCCTTCCCGTGGGTATCCAGTCGTTCTGGCAAGATCCCTTTTCCCACTGGATTGCATTGGCAGATCTGCTGGCCGACATCTGGACTAAATTCTGTTGACTGCTCTATCTGACGATCCTTCCGTCAACGCCCCACCATCTTCATTACTGTAGTTTCACATTAAGTTACGAAATCAAGTGGTGTATCTCCTACCATTTTATATTTCTTCTTCATCACTTACGTTTCTTTCCTTTTTTTTAGACCTAGTCTCGCTCTTGTCCACCAGGCTGGAGTGTAATGGCACGAACTCGGCTCAATGCAAACTCTTCCTCCCGGGTTCAAGCGATTCTCCTGCCTCAGCCTCCCAAGTAGCTGGGATTACAGGTGTCCACCGCCACGTCCAGCTAATTTTTGTATTTTTAGTAGAGACGGGGTCTTACCATGTTGGCCAGGCTGGTCTCAAATTCCTGACCTCAGGTGATCTACCCTCCTTGGCCTCCCAAAGTGCTGGGATTACAGGCACGAGCCACCGCGTCCAGCTCGTGATTTAAATTTCTATATACATTTCAGAATCATCTTGACAATGTATCCAAATGTCTACTGGAATTTTGACTGGGATCTCATTGACTCTATTCAGTGACTCTGGATAAATTTATGGAGAACGGACGTCTTGGCAATATTAAGTTTACCAATTTATGAACATGGGTTTTCTCTGTTTATTGTGGTCTGCTTTCATTTCTGTCTGCTGTCTCCTGTAGTTTTTATTGTAGATGTGTTACACATTTCTGGTAAAATTTATTGCTAGTTATTTAAGGTTTCCCAATGCTATGTTAAAAAAATCTATTTGCTTTTTCCAGTTGTTCATTGATCATTTGTATATTGTTTGTATGTTGATAGTTTGTATTACTTTTGTACACTTACTTTGATTTTTTAATATTTATCTGACAGCTATCCTGTGAACTTGCTAAATTCACTTACTTAATAGTCTTTTTGAAAACTGCTTAGGATTTTCTATGTATACAATCATATCATTTTCATGACATGAAATAATTATTATAAATACTGAATAATTATTGTAAATAATAATTAAAATAATACATGATAATTAATAGTTATAAATAAGTGTTAGGAAGAATTTTAATAATTATAAATAACACATGATTAATAGTTATCATAAATGATAATAATTAGAAACAATTTTACTCATTCCTTTCTGGCCTTTGCACTTTTTTTTCTTTGCTTTATGTCACTCACTAAGACCTCTTATACAATATTAATAGAAACAGTAAAAGTGGACTGCCTCACCTCATTCCCAGCCTTTCAGGAAAGTGCTCAATGTTTTGCCATTAAACATGGTAGCTGCAGGATTTTTGTATGTGCCCCTCATCATAGTGATATGATTCTATTCCTAATTTTCTGACTTTTTAAAATCACATGAGTATTGAACTGCATCAACATTTTGTTCTTTCATTTATTAAGGCGACTGTGTGGTTTGTCTTTGTTGGTCTGTTAATGGGAGGAATTACGTGGATTTGTTTTCAAATGTTAACTCTGCATGCCTTGGATAATCCCCACTTGGTTGTAATGTATTATCCTTTTCATATACTGATGGATTTGATTTTAGAATATTTTGAAAAGGGTATTTGCATTTGTATTCATGAGAGATATTGGTGTCTCATTAATTTTCTTGTAACGTCCTTCTCAGGTGTGGGCATCCGTTATTCCCTCTTGCTCAACTCTGTGTTAAGAGTTTGGATAAAACCAATACTATTTCACCAATGAAGCCAACTGAGTTTTTGTGAACAGGTTCTAAAATGCAATTTCAATTTCTTTAACGAATATAGGGCTATTCAGATTCTCCTTTTCTTCTAGTGTCAGTTTTGTTTTTCAAGGAATTTGTCCACTTCATTTTATCTGAGTTTGAATTTGTTAGCATAAAGTTGTATACGACATCCCCTTATTAATCTTTTATTGTCTATCACTATTGAATTCATATATCTCTTTTTTATTTTTACTATGAGTACTTTGCATATTCTCTTGATAATTCTCATTAGGGCTTTATCAATTTTAGTAATCTTTTCATAGAACCACTTTTTATTGATTTTTCTATAGTGTTCATCTGTTTTCTATTTAATTAACTTCTGTTTATCTGTATTATGTCTTTCCTTTTAATTCATGAAAGTCAAATTTGTTCTTCTTTTTCTAGATTTTTGAGTTAAGCAGCTTAGATCATTCCTTTTAAATCTTTTCTTATAGACTGAATAATGCTCCCTCCAAAGATGTCCATCCACCTGTAACACAGAAACCCTCCATACGAAGGCACTGATTACCAAAATAGGCATTTTTTCATGAGGCAACAATATGCTGCCTACAAGAGACACACTTTAGATTCAAAGGCACAAATAAGTTGAATGTAAAAATATGTAAAATGAGACTGGTCACAATGGTTTATGCCTGTAATCCCAGCACTTTGGGAAGCCAAGGCAGGAGGATCACTTGAGCTCAGGAGTATGAGATCAGCCTGGGCAACATAGTGAGACTTTGTGTTTACAAAAAAATAAAAAATTATCCAGGTGCAACTGTGCTCACCTGTAGTCCCAGCTACTTGGGAGACTGAAGCCAGAAGATCCCTTGAGCCCAAGAGATCAAGACTGCAGTGAGCTGTGATCACTCCACTGCACTCCAACCTGTCTCAATAAATTAAAAAAAGATATAAAATGATATCCCACATAAACAACAACCAAAAGACAGCTGAAATGGCCATAATAGTATCAGACTAAATAAACTTTAAGTAAAAATAAAAATTGCTATTAGAGACAAACGAAGACATTCTACCATCATAAAAGGGCCAGTCCATCAAGAGACACCACAACTATAAATAGATATGTTTGTGGTGGGCTGAAAACAAAGTCCCCCTAAAACATATCCATGTGCTAACCCATGTAACCTGTGAAAATGGCCTTCTATGGCAAAAGGGACTTTGTAGATATGATTAAATTAAGGCTCTTGAGATGCGTAGATGATTTTAAATTCTCTGGGTGGGCCCAAGGTAACCTCAAGCGTCCTTGTAAGAGGGAGGCAGGAGATCAGGGTGAGTAGGAGGAGGAGTGATGAAGGAAGAAAGAGGCTGGAGTGATGTGAGGACGGGATTTTGAACCAAGCAAGGCAGGCAGCCTCTGGAAGCTGGAAAAGGCAAAGAAGAGCCTCTCCCTTAGAGCTTCCAGAGGGGGTGCAGCCCAGCGGACACCCTGGCTTTAACCCGGTGAGGCTGGTTTCAAGACTGCTGACCTCCAGGACTGTTAGATGAAAAGCCATGTTGCTTTAAGTCACTGAGTTTATGGTCATTTGTGACATCAGCAACAGGAAACGCATACAGACCACATCCCTTCCAGCTTCTGCCTGCTTTTATTTGCTCTCCTGTATCTTCAAATGGTTGCATTTGATTCTTCCCGGTTTAGTTATTCAGCAGCAGCAGGGCTATTCTATGTCAGCTTCTCTGCCATCACCAGAAACAGAACTCATGTTACCCTTTCTAAAATGAAAAGGATATTCTTTGCTTCCAAAGCACGTGGGTCCCCAAGGGTTTGCAGCTCTGTACCTATGTCACAGGACGTGTGAGTTAAATGAGAAAATTCACCGCACAGGGGCGTTACAGGAAGCTGGCACGAACTGGGCCTTCAGGCATGTTGGTTATGGTCAGAAGAATAAAAGGGAGGCATGCAGGCCTGTCATTTATAGGTGAACCCACAGGTCTTAATGATAGGCTCGGTTTGGGGGTGCTGGGTACAGGCTGCTCCTGGAGCGTCCCCCAGTTCCTTTCTCTTTGTCAGTCAGCGCCCCCTCCTCCATGCAGCCACACGGCCAAGTCGGTTTCTCCCTCTGCCGACTCCTGTAGAAGTGCAATCCCAGGCAGGAGCTGAGGGTTTGCAGAATAAATAGATGCTGGATCTGGAGGAAAACGGTTCTGAGGTGCAGGGACGCCCTGTGCCGTCCCACCTGCCTGCCCTGCCCTTGCACTGCAACCTGGCATCCCACCTACTGGCTGACCTTAGCCAGCCAGAGCTTCCCGGAGACCCACCCGTCTGCACTGGATCCCCTCCAGCAGCTACAAGCCCCACAGCAGGGACCCTGAGTAAAGACCCAACTCCTCCACACCGTGTGGAGCTGCTGCCAGAAGACACTTCATACTTCGAGACCACCTGGCATCTCTAGTGGGCATCAGAGAGACCCTGTTAGGCCAGAGAGCTCACCAGATGCGTCACAGCAAAAGGCAGACCCTCACGGGCCATTCCCCTGGGCCAGAGGTCGGCAATCGTTGACCCACAGACCAAAGCAGTGGAGCCCACAGATGCGCACTTGGCCGGCATTCAGTGATTGAAGTCTTTTGGCTTTAGCTGCCAGCACTGAGCAATAAGAATATTTTACATTAAAACCCAGCTTTCTAGCCTCTCCTCAACAGAGAGGCTGGCAGCACCACCTGGCTAAAGAGGAGGGTTTGGAGAGAGTCTTGGGCTTCAGGCAGGCAGGCCCTCCACCCCCAGGACCCTTCTCTGCTGTCACCCTGAGTCCCAGGTCACCCATCACGGTGCTGCGCTTTTCATTTCTACACAGAGGATAAAATTGAGTGGGTTTTTTTCCACCATTTTTTGTGAGAGTGTGGAGAAACAGAGTCAGAAGCCTCACATTTCAGGAAAAAATGGGAGCTGGCCTATTTCTTTGTGGATGTAATAAGTAGGTCACAAGATGTGTCTGGCACTAAATCCCCCTGCCAGGGTAAGAATTCAGCCCCCTCAGTCTGGACCCCATTCTCCTGCAATGGAGACACCGAGACTCAGGCAGAGTGAGACCGGCCCCAGGTCACACAGCCAGGCAGCAGCAGAGCTATGCCCAGCAGCCGTGCCTGGGAGGCCACGCCCTCCTCTGACCAATATGTAAGCATCTCGGTGATGCTCAGAGCCACACGTCCTGGGCTCTGACGAGGATGTGTGTGTTTCAGTCTCGTAGCGCCTGAGGATCTAGTGGGCTCTGGCCTGCTAGAGATGGGCTGTCCCAGCCCTGTCCCCCAGACAAACGTGTGGGGCTCCAGCAAGGGTGGCAGGTGGCCTGTGGCAGGGCTAATGGCCTGGAAAACGCTGCCCGCAGGAGGAAGGAGGCGGCTGCAGAGACATAGAATAAGAATACTTGACAGTTTCCTGCAGGGAGCCAGGCCCAGTTTCGCCAAAGAGGCCGGGAACCTGGAGCAGACAGATGGAGCTGTCCCCTCTGTAGCCAGCCAGACTGGCCGTGCAAGGTTCCTCCTCTTCAGCACGTCATCACGAGACTGCTGAGCGTATGCCCAGGGAGAGGGGCCAAGCCCCTGCACAGGGCGGCCTTCTGGAGCTGATTTGCAGACAGGGTGTCCCCACCCCTAAGATATCGCCTCCACTGTCTCATGAGATCTGAAGTTCCACCATTAACATCACACTTTGAGGGTAAGGTGAGATAGATGGAGTCACCAAATTATAGAGAGCTAAGTGGCAGGTCCCGCACGTGGGCTGGCCAGAAACCAGAAGTGGGAAGAGCAGGCTTTCAAAGTTAAGTGTCACCCCAGCTGCTGTGCTGAGAGGTAGAGGGGGACCAACTAGGCCTCCAAGAGAGCCCAGGTCAGTGATGCCACCTCACACCAGGTGCTTGACATAGCACCCATTTCTCTTATCACCTCACCATCATCACCTCACCACCATCAGCACCATCACCATCATCATCACCATCGTTATCACCCTCACCATCATCGCCATCATCATAACCATTATCATCACCACCACCAACACCACCATCACCACTATCACCACCATCACCATCATCACCAACATCATCACCATCATCACCCTCACCACCATCAGCACCATCACCAACATCATCACCACCACCATCACCATCACCACCATCACCAACATTATCACCATCATCATCCTCACCACCACCAGCACCATCACTGTCATCACCATCACCACCATCACCATCACCATCATCAGCATCATCATCACAATCATCACCATCATCACCATCACCATCATCACCATTATCACACCACCATCATCACCATCACCGCATCACCATAATCACCATCACCATCATTTTCACCATCACATCACCACCATCATAACCATCATCATTATCACCACCATCACCCTCATCATCATCACCACCATTATCACCACCGCCATCATCATCATCATTATCACCACCACCGCCACCACCATTACCATCACCATCATCACCATCACCGCCATCACCACCATCATCACCACCACCATCACCATCATCGCCACCATCAGCATCATCATCATCACCATCACCATCACCATCATCACCACCATCACCATCACCATCATCACCACCATCATCACCATCACCATCACCATCATCATCATTGTCACTCCTCCTCCTTCTCTACATCCTCCTCAAAGTATTCCCAACTCTCTGCCATGGAAGAAGGGATGAGGGAGAAAACATGCCACCCGTACGTCCTCTGCACTCCACGCCTCGGCCCACAGCCAGCTCTACACCGCCTCCATGCACTTTGGCGCACATGTCTCACACCCAGGCAGCCTCCTCCACTGGTCAGGCCTCCAAATTCCCAGCTTTGACCCTATCAGTTTTTACATCCTGCCCTGACACCAGCCTCCCTGGCAGGGGTACTCACTTGTTTCCAAGTTCAGGTGTGCTTGGAGTCAGGGGCCACGTTTCTACCCTGGGGCTCCCAGGACTGGGCACAGGCCTGCCAAGGCTCAGCCACTGCTCAACAGAAGTGGGGGAGGAGAGGGGAGGGGAGGAGAGGGAAGCCAGAGGAGGCAGGGGATGGAGCAGGGAAATGGAAAGGGAAGCAGGGGAGGAGGGATAGGGCAGGAAAGGGGAGGGAGGAGAGGAGAGAATTGCAGAGAAAGGGAGGTGGCAGAGAGGAAGGAAGGGAGGAGAGTGGGGAAGCCAATGAGGAGAAAGGAGGGAAGGGAGAAAGAGAGGGGACAGGGTTCCTGAAGAATAGACTGAATATTTGCTCTTGGCTCAGACTCAGAAATTCCCTGGAAAGTGAAAACTTCCCAAGCCTCACGCAGCCTAAGGGCCACTGACAAACCCTGTGGTTCTCTGACGCCGAGAGAATAAAATGTCTGCTCAGCTCAATAAAAGGAGACCAAAATCACAGTGAATCTCCTCGTGTTCCCCTGTTCATGAGACTGGCAGGTTTTCTCTGTTCCTCAATACTCTAAAGGCATCTTCAGCATCCATCAAATCACGGAGGATGCTGTGGCCAAAGTCCATTGCAAGAACTCCCAACTCTGGAGCTCGGGCCAGTGAGCCCTGGAGAAAGCCACGCTGCGGCCAGCTCCGGCCCCAGTACCTGACAGTGGGCTCCCATGGCTGCCGTAGGTGTGAAAAGACGCAGGATGGGGCTGCTGTGCTGTGTGTGCGGTGGGCCAAGCCCCTGTCCCTCAGACCTGGCCAGACGGCACTCCCGCCCCTTGTTGCTACTGGGTGGTGGCCCTCGACCCCCATGTTTCCTTATTGGTGGGCAGGACGCTGGTGATGACCCACACTCCGCTCGGTAAATTTGGTGGCATCTGGAAGGTTCCAGCTGGCCCCTCTGGCTTCTATAAGTACACAGGACATCTGTCCTGTCAGGGTTCTCTTTTGGGGCCAGATAGGGGAGAGGCCATGCAGGGACCTTGGAGGCACTCTCCGTGGCTGGTGCGGGGAGCCCCTGGCCCTGGCGAGTGAGTGCAGAATGTTCTAGAATGTCAGGATTCCCTGAGATGGACAAGATGAAAATGGAAAGGACAGTTGATGTCGCAGGGACAAGCCCCTTGCTGCACTCCACCTCCTCCCCACATCCAGCCCCACAGAGAAGCCTCCTTCCGCTTTAGCTGTCCCAGCTCAGGTGCATGGGGGGCATGAAGCTCACCATCCCCTGAGCCACCCTCCCTCAGGGACCCGGGACCAGTCAGTGGGCCTCACAGAGACTCGGTGTCCACATCTGTCAAATGGGGAACTGGGTGAATGGCAGGCCCTGCTCTGGTGAGATGGAATGAGAGAGAGCGTGTCGCTGCCTGCTCTTGCTGAGTCTGATTACACGCCATGAACCGGGCCATACTTCCTTACAGAAACCACCTCCCCCGATCCCCATGAGGTCAGCACAGGGCAGCTGAGTGGCCTTGCCAGCAGATAGCAAAGCCCAGGCCGTGGCCTCCGAGGCCTTCTGCTCCCTCCTTGATGGGCGCAGGTGTGGTCTGAGCACCATGTTCATAGAATCTTCACAGGATGGTGCCTGGCAGAGGGGGCAGGGACCAGCTGGGCACCACTCACAGGACCAGGGCTGCCTCTTGGAGCCCCCTCCAGTCCTGGCTCCTGCGGCTGCGGCCACTTCCCACAACAGGCTGAGGTGGTCACCTGGCATCTGATCCAGCTATGCTAAGGAGAGGCCGGCCCTCCCCAACACTGGCACACAGGAGGCAGAGATGCCCACAGCAGAGGCTGGGGATGGCTCAGCCGACATATTCCAGGTGAAGGGAGAGGCTCTGAGATGGCCTCTGGACATGCATCCCCGCCCGCGGGCAGCCTCCGATCACCTGTGTGTTGGGTGCCTGGGTGCCTGCAGCTCCCTGGGCCCAGCCTCAGTGCTCCTTCTCCCAAAAAAGACTTCCTGGAGCTACAGGAATTTCCTGGGGATGGTGAACATGGGGGGCGTGGGGGCAGAGTTGGGCTGGGCAAGGAGGGAGCCGGATGCCCAGGCAATGGGGAATGATGATAGAATACAGAAAGTCAGTCTGAAATGGGGAGGGGGGCAGCTAACTTGCTGTGTGGCCCCAGGCTGTCACCCACCATCTCTGCTCTGCTGCACCGCCCCTTGAGGGGAGAGGCCATGGGTGGTCCTGAGGCACCGTGGGGGTCTTCCTCAATGCAGCATTTGCTTCCCACTGCAATCCCTAAGCGAGCCCGCCACAAAGACGGAGCTGTTCCAAGGTGTTAGGTAACAGCAGCCTGTACAGCTCCGGGACCGGGACCGCAGCGGCTGCAGCCCCGTCTGCCCGCGGTGCCCAGAAGGCGGCTGCAGCAGCAGGTCCTGCAGGAGGGACAGCTGGCGCCCCAGGCGAGCGCACGCAGCGGTGGCTGTGGGTGCAGCTCCGATGCGTGTCTCCTGGGCATGCCCTGAGAGCCACTGTCGCCTGCAGTGACCCCCCCACCCAGCCTGGCTCGCTGTCCTGAAATACCCACCCGTGCCCAGGGAGTCTTGGATGCTCCAACTGGAGCAGCCCGTCAGCCCGGGAGGGAGTGGTCGTGCCTCCGGCACAGCCCACTGGGACAGGAAGCAGAACAGAGCAGGCAGAGGACCGCGGAGGAGGGACCCCAGCCTCGCCCCCATGCCCTGCTGCACGGTGAGTGTCGCCCCTGGGCAGCCCCCTGCCCATTGCCTGGGAGCCTCGCGCCATCTGGGGAGGGGGCTTCCTTTCTCCACGGAGCCTGACGGCTGGTGGTGTCGGAGGGGACTCTGCGGAGGAAGCATTCAAGGGTCTGGAATTGAGTAGTGGGGAGGCGGCTGGGAGCAGCCTCTGTCCGGGAGTGCAGATTACCCCCCAACCCTGCCTCAGCCAGTTTTCTGCTGACTTCTTCAAAGTTCCTGGGAGCTGGCACCTTGGCTAGTGGGGCACTAGCTCTGCCTGGACATCTTGCTCCCCACTGACCCCCAACAGCGTCCAGCCTGGTAGGAGCCGGGCGGGCAGGCAGGGCAGGCAGCGGGCTCCAGGGCAGCTTCAGAGGTGTCCCAGGGCTGGGATGCTGCATTGCACCCACATCCTGGCGCCCTGCTCCCTCCTGGGCAGCACCACCACCGCGATGGTGAGGGGACTGCCCAGCCCCCCTCCAGCTCCAAGGGTGGGACACCCAGCAGGAAGGATGTGGGACACGGGAGATTAGGACCCGGAAGCAGCCCTGTGCCCCACACGGTCACTTCTGAAGCATCTGTTCACCGCCTGTGCCTTTGACTTTTGACTTCTTTTCTTACGATTTTTTTAAGAAACAGACTTGAAAGGGGCTATTTCTAAATTTCTGACTTAGTATCGCATTGGCAGAATGGAGTCTATGCTGAGAGGTCGGGGTGGTGAGGGAGGGTCTCCTACACACCCTGGGCTGGCGGGGAACTTGGCCGGACCCTTGGGAACAGACGGGGGGTCCTGGGAGCAGAGTGTGGGATCAGCAGAGCCCAGCCTCCCAGGGCCTTTGGAGAGAGCTGAGCTGTCCAGGACACATTGGCAGGCTGACACCCTTTGAGGGAAGCCAGCCTCAGGCCTGAGATCATGGAGGTGCTGACCCTTGGCCTGAGGTCCAGGGTCCCTGGTGTCAGGGGGCGGGGCAGTGTCACCTTTTTGGCCTTTGGCCTAAAGTCTTCTGAGAAAGGATGGCCAGCTTCCCATGGCTCTAGACATTTTCCTGAGGGGCGCATGAGGAGGCGCAATGCTGGACTAAGCCCCCAACCTGTCCCTGTCAGTCCCACCAGCGAATCCCCAGGGAAGGGGCGAGTGCAGGTGGGAACCTTAGCTCCCTCCCTCCTGCCAGCTCAGCCTCCAGGTCCAGAGATGCCACATCTTCCTGTGTCAAATGTGGATTCCAGCAGGCCAGGTAGTCGTGACAAACAGGACGCTGGGTGTGATGGTGGCTTCTCGGGGCCTCATGCTCACGGCGCTGGGAGAGGTCAGAGCCTTGGCCTCACGACGACCGGAGGCCAGGAGGGACGCCGATGGCAAGCGCTGCACGCTGTCTGCCCCCGTCTGCACCACATGCCCCGCAGGCTTAATCCGCTGGGTTTCTGGCCGCCACGCAGAAGCCACGCTGCTCTCACATGCCACACTGCATCTGCTCAGCTGCAAGTCCCAGGAGCCAGTGGAGGGTCCTGACACCTGAGGGAGGCCACTGTGCTCTGGCGTTTACAGCGGCGTGGTCTGCAGGTGCACTCCCTAGAGGAGGCCTCACAGGGTCCCAGCAGAGCGGCTGGTGCCTCTGCCAGGCAGTCCACCGACAGGGCTGTGCTTCTCTGGCCAACTTGCTTCAAGGCAGAGGGCACCCTGGAGGGGCCCGGCGCCTGGGTGTGAGTCCCAGTAGTGCAGACTCAGGCAGGGCGTTGAGCCTGTCTGTAGAGAGGGAGAACAGGTTCTGTTGTAAAACCGCAAGCCTGTGAGGACAGGAGCAGGCTTCGAGCAGGGTGCTTTTCAACTTAGTGACGTAAAGTCAACCGGGACCGCTAGTCAGCTGTGCTTTGCAGTGGGGACTGCTGGTCAGTTCACGGGATGTGGTCCAGGGCTGGGACCTGCAACCCGGGACCCAGCTGCCGCCATGAGAAAATGGTTGAACTGAGTGGATTAGATGAGGTGGCCACCAGGACCCCCCATTTCTCAGGCTCTGGGAGTCTATGGTGGACAGCGGCCGTCACCCCCTGCCATCCTCTGCACTGCCAGGAGGCTCCCCCCGCCCAGTGGAACACAAGAGCCAAGTCAGACTGCTAACTGAACAGGGGCTTGTGGTGAGGCACAGCAGGGTGAAGGTTGTGCTTACAGGACCTGAGTTCAAATCCCAGCCTGGGTGCTTCCCAGACGTGTGTCCCTGGGGAAGTGCCTGTGGTCTTTCTCTGCCTCAGTTTTCCCATCTGTGAAGTGAGAAATGAGGTTAATAATGTCACCTCGCTGTCTCCCTGAGAACTAAATGAGCTGCCTTGTGTGTGGTGCCTGACACACACTCTGATGCTTTGTGTGGGTGACTGATGTTGCTGGATAATGAATTTCGATGTTGCATTTTCTGCTTGTTACCGGGAGCCAGCAACTTGAAGTCTCAGACATTTTGGTAGTTCTTGAAATACGTGTAGGCCCAAGGTACAGGAGGTCGGGTAGTGAAAAGCCCCCGGGCCCCAGGGCCACGGCCCCAGCAACATGCTCCACAGCGTAGGGCTCGTGGCATCTGTTGAGGGCATGTCTGCTCTGGGTTCTGCCCCCAGGAGCCGCTGTCCCCAGGGGGTGGGACCCGCTGTGCTCCGCAGTGTCAGTCCTGGGTCTGAGCCTCAAACCTCAGCAGCTAGGAGTCAGGGGACCCAGCCACTATGGCAGGGCACCCCAGAGGCTGGCAGAGGGAGGCACCCAGACCTCCCCCAGGAAGCTTCCTGGCCCATACAGAAAGGGGACACCAGTTCTGCTCACCTCCCCATCTCCCCAGCGGACCCCTGGGCTGGACCCTCCCAGGACGTGCTGTCTGCTCGTCCCAGGAGGCTGAACCCCTGGACACAATCCCTAGGGGACCTTCGTTCCTCAACATCGCCTTTGCCTGGGGCTCCCACCCTGCTGGGAGCGGGGCAGGGGGGGATGAGGAGAGGAACAGCAATGGGTCCAGCGCACGCCCTGCCCTCCAGCACTTCTCCTTAGTCCAAGGAAGGGAGGGTGAGCCGCAGGGAAGCTAGACACCCTGGTGCTCCAAGGGAGAAGGCAGAAGGCGGGAAGGCCTCCCAGGGTACCCCCTGCCAGCTTCTCCCAGGCATCCCCAGATGCTGCCCCGCCTCAGTGGGCCTCTCCTGCGAGGGACCTGCAGAGCTGGAATTGCCTTTAGTGGAAGCCATGACTGCTGAGGTCAAGTCCAGACCCTTCTCCTGACTGGAACCCATGCTGATGGGCAGGGGTGGGTCTGGGAGCTGGTAAGAGCCAGGGGAAGGTGGGCACTATGGGAGGACTTTGAGGGGTACAACTGGGCAGGTGCCTGCCAGGGAGGAGCAGGGCTTATGGGGGAGGATTTAGAGGAGAGCTGAGCAGCCCCAAACCACACATCAGCCTGGGATCCTGCCTCCCTTACCCAAGGGGCCCCCACAGGCCCCCAGGGATCCCTGAGACTGGACAGCCCAATGGGACACTCAAAATCACGCCACTTCCCTCAGCCCTGGGGGTTCCTCCCCTCAACACCGCACAGCCTCCAGCCAGACCCTGGCTGCCTCATGGTGCCTGACCAACACTCTGTGGGTCAGACAAGAGCGCACCCACCTTGGCCGACCCATCTCAGGGTGACCCTGGGACTTGGGACACAACCTGGGCCCTTCTGGGCCTTCCTTTCCAGCTGGCAAGCATCTCGTCTTGGCTGGCGGCTGCGTCAGGAGCCTGCATTTCAGGATGACTGTCCTTGGCTGGCCTATGGTTCATCCCCGTCACGTGAGTGCCCATCTCCCCAGAGTCCTGCCCACTCCAGAGCCCTTGCCCCCAGCTCGTGTCCTGACGCCTCCTCCCCGTCCTGGGGCCTCCCAGGCTGAGCATCCTCTCAAGTCCATCTCCAGGTCTGTGGGGGCCCTGCCCTGCCATCCAGGGACTGGCTGTGCTGGAGCTCCCTGTGCCACTCGGGGAGGTGAGCAAAGCAGCCACGGCCGCCGGGAGCCAGCAGGGAGGGGCTGCTGAGTGCGGTCTCCAGGCCGGCTTGGCCTTGCTCCTGAGCTGTCTGTGGCAGCCCCAGCAGGTGAGGCGGTCTCGGCTTTGCTCGCTGCCAGGCAGGGTTTTCGGAGCGCATGGGGCCTGGTCCCAGGCAGCCCCGAAGTCACACCCGACCCTGACTGACCATGGGACGGCTGCCCACTAGCCCACCTGGAGAGCAGATGGGGCTCCCAGGACCCCACCCAGGCAGAGGAAAGCCATCCCGCAGGCCAGGCCCACTCAGGTCAGCCCATCCTGGGCCAGAGCTCTGACAGTCCCCCTGACCCAGGGACAGTGGAAGCCACAGCTCTGCAGACCTTGGAGCCCTCCTCCCCGCCGGGCCCAGGAACATGCCCCCATCACTGGCACTCTGCAGCCTGCCATCGTCACAGGCCTCATGCGAGCCGTCCTTGTCAGGGCTGTGAAGGAGAAGCAGGTCGTGCAGGCCTCCTGGCACAGAGGGCACCTGTCCAGCTGCTCACATGCCAGCTTACCCACCTGGCCTCTGTGCCTTCACCATGGAGGTGGTGGGGAGGGCTTGGGCCCCTCCAGAGGGGAGGAGAGGGGGTCCCCACACAGGGCCACAGAGCCCGAGCTCGATCCTTGGCCCGGCCCCTTTCTCTCCTGCATGTGAGACCCCTCCCACTTTCTCCTGTGTGGCCTGTGGGTAAATGCCAGAGTTACATCAGTGACCCACGGCCGTGACCCAAGCCCGCCTGCCCTCTCTCTCCCTGCCCCGGCTCGCAAGTCCTGAGACCTCGTCATAGCCTTGGTGCCTCCGCCTTCAATCAGCCCGTATAGCCGGGCTGTGCCCTGGTGCCTTGGGCTGCTCCTCACCAAGTCCATAGCCTGGACGAGCTGGGCCACGGGAGTTTATTGTTTTATAGGCCCAGAATCCAGAAGTCTGAGGTCAAGGTGTTGGCAAGGCCAATTCCTACAGAGCTTGTGAGGCGGAATTTGTTCCTAGCCTTGGGGACAGCCCACGGGCCTCCAGCCAGAGGTAAGAGGCAGGGGAGCTGTCACCAAGGGAGGCCCTTGAGCACCAGGCTGCCTCTGACTGCCGAGGGTTGGCCCCGAGGCCACCGAGGCGGACCCCAAGCCCATCCCACTGGCTAGGGAGGAACCAAGGTCTGCAGCAAAGACCTGCCACCTGTCTGCTCTGCTCCCCACACCAGCGGGGGCCCTGGGCAGGTCCAGAGCCCAGGGCAGAAGTGTCCCCAGGCCGGTGCTTCCCGCCAGTGAGCTGAGCAACAGGCGCTCCAGGAGGTGGCTTCTGTGCTGTACCCAGCTCTGTGCGGTGACAGGGAAACTTTTGGCAGCTTATGACGGTCCCAGAAGGCTGGTGCCATGGGAGAAGTCTCCCAGCCGGCCAGGCTTAGGCCTCTCTGGTGCCTGGGAGCCTGCTTAGCTTAGCTAAGCCCCCAACACTCGGGAGGACAGGGGGGTCAAAGGGCAGATCCTTCCAACTTCTGAAGGGCTGTGAGATAGAAGGAGCTGGAGTGGGGGCAGCTCAGCCCCTCCAGGGCCACAGCACTGGGGAGCTGGTCTCCTGAGGTCTGGACCCGCACGTGTCACCACCAATAAAGTAGGAATCCCAGAGCTGGGAGGGAGTCCCTCGCCCGGTGCATCCCGGGGGCTGGCAGCTGGCGTTGTGCAGGGGCAGGGACTGCTTGAGGTGGGGAGCTCTATGGAAAGGAGGTGATGCTCTCCGAAGCACCAGAGCCCAAATGACCTGGCTTGCAGGGCGGAGGGGGCAGCAGCGGCCCCAGGAGAGGCTGTCTGGGAAGCAGTTGAGTCACCCCACTGAGGTCCATCCTGCCATCTTCTCTGCCAGGGCAGACCTGCCCACACCCACTTGCTTCAGCTCTGGCTGCCGAGCCACAGGCCTGAGCCGGGTCCCTGGGGGAGGCAAGAGACCAGCCAGAGGCAGGGGCTGGGAGGAGAAGGAACGTGCTCTCAGGAGAGGACCCTGCCACCTGAAACTCACAAGTCTCCACCCGTATAGTCCCTCCTGCATGGGTGATTACCCCAGCCAGCCCCAGCTACAGGGAGCGCATTCCTGTTTACACACCGCACGTGGATATGCCGCCAAGGACAAGCACCCCAGCTGGGAGACGAGGAGGATAACGAGTCCCAAAGACAAGGACATCAGAGTCCCTTCTGACCACATCGCTCCTCCCCCAAGTCCTCTAGCCTCAGCTGGACACAGAATCCTGCTAAGCAACCCCACATTCCTCAGACCCTGGCAGACAAACCCAGACTAGGGTGTCTCCCCATGGCTTACGGCCACAGTCACCCCCAATTCCAACCCCAGGGTTCCAGAGAGGTGAGCTGAACTAGGAGGGAGATCTGGGAGGGCTTCCAGGAGGAGGTGAGGGCAGAACCCAGAGCTGAAGGAGGAGTAGGCTTACAAGCAGCACAGAAGGGGCAGATGGGTTGCTGTGGAGGATACCAGAAACACACCGGCTGGCGGCCGTACCTGTCCACTGTTGTGCACTTTCTCCCTGAATATTCTTGGCTTTCCAGCCATCACGCCCTCATGTGTAGCTTCCACATCCACGTCCCTCAGCTTCATTGTAGAAGCCACCAATTCCCAAGTAGCTGCCCCCGTTTATGAGGCCTGTTCCCTTCCTCTGTCAGAGCCACTCTGGCTGAGGACCCTTCTGGAACCTTCCATTCTTCTCTGGGCTGCCCTCTGGAGCTACATGTATTAGGCCATTCTCACATTGCTATAAAGAGATGCCTGAGACTGGGTAATTTATAAAGAAAATGGGTTGAATTGGCTCACAGTTCTGCCAACTGTACAGGAAGCACAGTGCTGGCATCTGCTTGGCTTCTGGGGAGGCCTCAGGAAACTTACAGTCGTAGCAGAAGACAAAGGGGCAGCCAGAGCCACACATGGCCAGGAAAAAGCAAGAGGGGGTTGGGAGGTACTGCACACTTTTAAACAACCGGAACTGGGGAGAACTCCCCATCACAGGAACAGTGCCAAGGCGAGGAATCCACCCCCAGGATCCAGTCACCTCCCCCCAGGACTCATCTCCAGCACTGGGGAGTACAATTCTGCATGAGATTTGGGTGGGGACACAGATCCAGACCATATCACTATGGTTTTCCGGTTGAATAAGCTAAGACTCACTTGAACCTTTGCTGAAAATGCTAATTCCCTGGTCCCCTCCAAACACAGGCATCTCCACTGGGACCCTGGAGTCTGCCTTCATGGCCTCTGTGCTGTGGGCCCTTGGATCCCTGCCACAGGAATCCCCATTAGAACATACCTGGCACAAGACCACACCGTCTGCTGGCTCACAAGTATGCCCTGAGGGCTGCTGAGCAAAGGCACCACCCCTACCACTAAGTACCAATATTTTATATTTTAATAGAGTCCAGGGCTTCTTCATGCTTTCCCTAGGGCAGGGATTGGCCTTGGCCTTCACCTGAAAACTCGCTGTTATAAGTAAAATTTTGATGCTGCAAAAGAAATAGCACTAGAAGATAAATCCTCTCAGCAAGGCAGTTTACTTCTATAGAAGGGTGCGGCTCACAGATGGAGCAATGGCGGCCGCACACTCGGACAAGGAAGAAAGGGAAACTTATGCCTGCTGGGGCCTTCCTTCCTGCTGTGCTATTCCCCTATTGGCTAGGGTTAGACCGCACAAGCTAGACTAATCCCGATTGGCTATTTTAAAAAAGAGCAGGGGTCCAAGCTGCAGTGGCAGGGTGGGCGTTTTGGCAGGAAGGACGGTTATGGGTGGGTCAGAGCAGGTAGCCAGGGGTAACCTAGGTCAAAGAAGGTGACTGGAGCAGGTGACCAGGATGAGTCAGGACAGACCAGGGGCCAGGGAAACAGATGAGAACTACTGATTAGAACCTGTGGAGAAGGTTGTTTACCAGAACTACAAGGAAGTTAAACTTTAAAATAGAGATTTAAAGAATAAGAGAGTGAACATACTGATTCTTTGAAGAGAAACTTGGGGTTCACTATAACATCACCAAAGCGACACTAAGTAACTGCCAGTGAATATGGAGCTATTCTGCTTAACACAGGGGTAGAGGCCCCAAATCTTCCTGTTCGTCCAGCCCCACCCTCTGTCTCTCTTTTCACCACAACTGCCACAGTTGGTGGCCACGGATGTGGCAGGGGAGCCAATCTGTGGCATTTGCCTGTGACTCTATAAAATCGTCATCTACTCAGAAAGTTGCATTTTGCTACAGTCGTCCCTCTACTTAATGCTACCATTTACTTTCAGTTCAGCAGCATCTTATAAACACCCTAATCCGATGGCTTTAAAATCCGTGAATCCATTTTCAGCCAATTTTATTTTCACGAATAAAGAAACCTTCAAAGGAGAAACGTCCTGCTGTGGACTGAATGTGTTGGAAACGGAATCTCCAGGGCGACCGTGCTGGGAGTCAGGGCCTCTTGAGAGGTGTTTACGTCACGGAGGTAACACCGTGAATAGGTTGATGCCGTTGCAAAGGGCTCTGCGGGAGGAGTTTGGCCCGCTTCCACCTTCCCATCCTTTCTGCCCTGTGAGGACACAGCGCTCCTGCACCGCAGAGGTCACAGCAACAAGGCGCTGTTTTGGAAGAAGCAGAGATGGGGGCCCTCACCAGACAGCAGACCTGCTGGAGCCTTGATCTTGGACATACCAGCCTCCAGAACTGCCGGAAATTAAATTTTTGGCTATAAATTGCCCAGTCTGAGATATTCTGCTGGAGCAGCACATAACGGACTAAAACAGTCGCTGTCTACACCTTCCTAGTCGGATCTCAGACTTGGAAGGATACGAAAGTCACTGCCGGGCTTCCCACCCACCTGTGGTCTCCTTGAGCAGATGTGGACCAGCGGTGCCTCAGTTTACGCACACAGACTCCAAGAGCCAGCGATGGAATCTTTCCCACTGAGCCTGGCCGTAATCTCTGAATCCTCAAGAGAACACTTCAGGCCCAGTTCTGCTCCAGGGAGCCCTCAAAACGGAGCAGCAAGCTGTCCGTTTCCTTCACACCCCCCCACAAAACCCAGTGGAGTGGTCCGTCACCAGCCAGCCTGCCCTCTTCTGCATTCATCCCTATTTATCTGTGTCTTTGTGCCCATTGCTGATGGAAGAGCTCAGGTGTGATTTGATCAGGTTACAATACATTGGGATTGTCACCTCTATGCTATGCACACTGTAACCCTGTTAATGTGACCAAAGAGTGAAATTTTACGTATGTGTGTACACACACACACACACACACACACACACGTGTACCCCTTTCCCCAATCACAATTCAATGAGACTCACCTTTGGACATTATCAGGAGCTCACGGCCATCAGTGCCCAGGCTCATCAGCCTTCTCACCAGTCTCCTTCGTGATGATCACATTCACACAGCGTTGGCAGCCCCTGTACCCAGGGAGGGTACCCCGCAGACAAGCCTGGAATTGAGCCCCTCACCCGCCATTTGGGGCTGTAGGCCCTGGGAAGGTGACTGTACCTCTCTGAGCTGCGCATCCTCTCCAGTAAGGGAGTAATGGCATCGGCTGTGCTGAAGGCCACGTGACAGCCCCAGTAGGGCCATCCTTCCTGCCTCCCAGGCCACGTCACTCACGTGCCCTTGACCACTCATCAGCTCCTGATGGCAGTGAGGTCCCCGGGACCGGCCAGCAGCTGGCGGAAAGGGAGACTCGTGAGAAGGAGAAGTGCTGGGCTGCTTGTGTGCTGGGTCTCAGGACTGGGCTCGTGGGGATTCCAGGCTGTGCAGCCACCGCCCGACCCGACCCCCGCCAGAGTTCGTCAGCATCTAAATGAAGTTTCAAAGCCCTCCCCGCGCCCACCAAGACACATGGCTCTGCCTGGCCAGCAGTTGTCCAGTGACAACACGGCAAGGCACGGCACGGCAAGGCACTTACCCCCTGCCGAGAAAAACTAGCAATGAGACTGGAGATGACAAAGGAGGCTGGCATGGTGTCACCTGCCATCCCAGCACTTTGGGGGGCCGAGGCAGTGGTGTCCCTTGAGTGGAAGCCCAGGAGTTGAAGCCCTCCTGGGCAACATGGAGAAACCCCATCTCTACAAAAAATTCCCCGAGTGTGGTGACGCATGCCTGTAAATCATTTCAGCTACCTGGGAGGCTGAGGTGGGAGGACTGCCTAAGCCCAGGAGGTTGAGGCTGCAGTGAGCCATGATCCGGCCACTGTACTCCAGCCTGGGTGACCGAGTGAGACCCTGATTACAATAAACAAACACATACAAAGAAAGCTGCAGGCCTTCGAGGGAGGGGTGCTGTGGTGGCCTTTGCTACCAGGTCCAGCAGCTGGCAGAGGTGATGGCTAACCAGGCTCAGGGGCCCCTGCAGCGCCCTGCAAGAACCTTGCCAAGGACCACCCCTGCCAGACCTCTCCCCCTAGGGCTGAGAGCCGAGCACAGAGGCCACTTGCTTTGGGTGACCACACTTGGCCCAAATGTCACCTCCCAGGATGCCTTTCCTCATTCCGTCTCAGCAATGCACAAACCAGCCAGCACCCTGCTAGCGCCCCCCACCGCCAAAGCATTCACACTTTCACTCTGTTATAAGCTTTTGTGAGACACTTTTTTTTTTTTTTTGAGACAGAGTCTCACTCTGTCACCCAGGCTAGAGTGCAATGGCTTGGTCTCGGCTCATGGCACCCTCCGCCTCCCGGGTTCAAGTGATTCTCATGCCTCAGCCTCCCGAGTAGCCGGGATTACAGGCATGTGCCACCACACCCAGCTAATTTTTGTATTTTTAGTAGAGACAGGGTTTCACCATGTTGACCAGGCTGGTCTCAAACTCCCGGCCTCAAGCGATTCACCCGCCTCGGCCTCCCGCAGTGCTGGGATGACAGGCGTGAGCCGCCGCGCCTGACCAGATAAACCACTTTGAAGAGTCCAGGTCCTCCTGTCCGTAGTATGGCCACTGGCCACATGGCACTACTTAGAGCGACAACATCAACTAAAACTCAGTTCCTTGGTTGCACCAGGCCCATTTTAAGAGCTCAGGCGCTGTGTGTAGCTGGTTCCTCCTTCAGCAAGCCAGGTAGCTTGTGGGACACTGTCATCGCTTCATAAAGTTCTACCGGACCAGAGCCAGTGGACTTTCTTGACCTTTTTTGGGTTGCAAGAAGCCAGAATTGGGAAAGTCTCCGAATGCTTACAGGTTCTGAATGGGCTAAGATTGTTTCCACAAGGCAGGTCCTCAAATAGAGATGAAAAGAGCCATGGTCAGCTGCTGGCACGTAGAGTTACAGTTCTGTCCCACAGAGGGCGTGCACTTCAAAGAGGACGTGGTGTCCATGAGGAAGGAAGAAGGATGAGATGGGCACTGCTGGAGCCTGGGCAAGGCCTTCTCTGAGTCCACCGCCCATTCTGAGGAGGTCAAGGCAAGGAGCAGACACTGTCAGCCCAGCATGGCCCGGCCGTGGTGCAGCCAGGGTGGCACACAGAGCTTCTGAGGCAGGACGTAACCACCCCTCTCCTCTGTCCTCACTAAAGCTGCTCTCCCAGCCCACCCTTGCCCTTACCCTCGGCAAACGCAAGAGTGAGGGCCCCTTTCCTCGCTGGCCAGAGAGCTTGGCACCAGGAGAGGGACAGAGAAGGTGGTTTGGATGTGGTCTGTCTCCACCGAAACTCGTCTTGAAATGGGGACCCCAGGGTGGCAGTGATGGAAGAGAGGCCTAGTGGAAAGGTCTGGGTCATGGAGGCAGGTCCCTCGTGAATGGATTGACACCCCCCCAAGGGAGAGAGTGAGTTCTTCAGGAAATGATTCATTCCCTGGAGAGCAGTTGTTAGAGTCTAGTTGTAATCCCAGGATTTCAGGAGGCTGAGGTGGGAGGATCACTTGAGGCCAGGAGTTCCAGACCACTGTAAGCAATGTAGCAAGACCCCAATTCTTAAAAAAAAAAAAAAAAAAAAAAAAATTTTTAAATTAGCCAGGTATGGTGGCCATGCCTGTGGTCCCAATGACTGGGGCGGCTGAGGCAGGAGGACCACTTGAGCCCGGGAGGTCAAGGCTGCAGTGAGCTGTGATAGTGCCGCTGTACTGCAGCCTGGGCAACAGAGTGAGACTCTGTTTCTAAAAATAATGATTTAAAAGTTAAAAAAAAAAAGAGTCTGGCACTCTGGCTTTCTCCCTTGCCATGCGGTCTCCTTGCCCACGCCTGGTCCTTTCCACTCTGGGCCATGAGTGGAAGCCGCTGAGGCCCTCATCAGACACAGTTGCCCAATCTTGAACCTTCCAGCCACGAGAACCATGAGCCAACCTCTTTTCTGTATAAATTACCCAGCCTAAGGTATTCTGTAATAGCAACATAAAAAAGACTGGGACAGAGGGTGACTGCCCCCTGCCCCGCCGCAGCTGAGCCTGGCAGCACTGTCCCACAGCCCTGCAGGGCCACCGTGTGCCCCTTCATCTTTGGCCAGAGCACAGGGTGGAGCAGCTGAGCTCAACTACTGGCCGGGGCACACCCGGCACCCAACAAACAGCTCAGGAGACAGTGACAGGGCAGGACCTGACCCTTGGTCTTTGTCTTCGTACACTTGTGTCTGGGAATGGGCCAGACCCCAAGCCAGGAGCCGCTGCTGTCTCAGAGGGCCACCCCACGCTCGCTGCCAAGCTCCTCTGGCAAGAGGCAGACAGAGGTTCCCCTCAGCCCTGCAGTGGCAGACCCACCCTCACCCAGCTCAGGATAAGGCTGTGGTCATTTCCCGGCTGGACACTCACTCAAGGCTCCACATTCGCTTTCAGGGATTTTGAAGTGGCCGTGCCCATCCAGCTCCTGGCCTGGCCTGTAGAGGCCGTCAGGCTGTCCTCCCCTGCTGGTATCCATGGCTCCCTGGTTCTAAGTTGGCCCTAGGGCTGTTCTGTTTCCCTCCACATATGGCCAACCTCTGTAGGCCCCCCACCCCATGACCCAGAAAGCACACCTGCAGAGAGGTTGTGGCCCCAGCACAGCCCTGGTGACCAGACCCCAGCAGGCCAGGACTGAAGTATCTCCAGAGAGGACACCTCCAGAGAGCTTTCCATGCCTGCTGCTTTTTAAATCACGTATAAGTAATAGGTGACAATTTGTAAGTGAGCAAATGTGGTCTGTGCGTTAGACAGGATTTGAGCACGGGCCACTCTCGGGCCTGGATCCTTTCTTCACCATTCCAGTCATGTGCCTTTTTTGAGGGATAGTTGTATTTGGTGTCGATCATAATCCCCAAAGACACAGTCCTGAACTCCATAAGCTGCAACGCTGAAATCCCTAAATCTAAAATCCCTCATGTCAGATTAAAATCCAAATGCTGAGATCTGGAAAGCTGAGTCCTCGGGAAAGGATTGCTGCCCTTCTGTCTGTACACGAGACAGTCACGCCGTGTGGGGCTGAGCTACGAACTCGTTAGGTCTTTATTTGGAAGTTAAGTCTAAAGAGAGGCATGTGGACACCAAGCTGATAAGAGGTGGACCTCTGGACTTAACTGCAGGTGTCAACTTCACTAAGAAATACCCAGACACCTGGTAAGACAGTAGTTTAGTTGCATCCGTGAGGGTGTTTCTGGAGGAGATGGGAACATTCTCAGCTAAACAGAATCTAAATGCACTTGCTTAACCACAAACTTGAGACTAGCAGGAATGAACGTCGGCCCTTACAAACCTTTTGTGCTGGCATTGTGCAAGTGGTTTTTCATCCTGTGGTTAGTTATCATCCCTGTTTTGGAGTTGATAATACCTCACTCACTCACACGTGCGTCTGAGTGGACTCGGGGGAAAAGCAGCCCTCCGTGTTGGCAGGCACCAGCGAATCCAGCAGGGCCTAGAAAGCATAAACACAGACACAGAAAGCAAATCGGTCCTTCTCTGAGAGCTGGGACAGCCGCTTCTTCTGCTGCCTCGGACATGAGAAATCCAGGGTTGCCAGCCTTTGGACTCCAGGAAATACATCGGCAGCCCTCTTGGGCTCCAGGACATACACCAGCAGCCATCAGAAGAGGCTTTTGTGGACTCAGAGATAGAGACCACTGGACCACTGGCATCCCTGCGTTCTGAGGCCTTTGGACTTGGACTGAGCCTTGCCCCTGGCATCGCGGGGTCTCCAGCTTGCCTGCCATGGGACTTCCCAGCCGCTACAATCCTGTGAACCCATTCCCCAGGTAAATCCCCGCTCTTATATCTGAATACATATCTTATCAGTTCTGTCTCACTGGAGAAGCCTAATATAGATCTGGCATTGGGGAAGTCAAATATTCCTTCTGTGTTTCCCACAGCATAATGGAACAGAGCTGTGAAAGTGTTCCCTTGCAGAAAGGCTGTGATAAGTGTACAAAGCTACTTAACGATGGAAGAGAAAAGATTTAAATGGGAAAGCAGAACTCGGTTAACTGTGACTGTTGATCAATAACCAGACTTGCAAATGGACAGCAGAGACACAATCTGTAGACCACAGCCACTCTCCAAGCACAGCAAATGTTTCGAAGATCACAGAGGTGAAAAATGCAAGTGAAAAATCTGAGAAGTCTCTTCCACCAAATTATTCAATCATGTGCAATTTCTGCCCCTTCACACGTAGTGCCAATTTGCCACGCCATACTATATGTTCCTATCATTTCCAACACTGGAGGCATAAATTATGTAAACAAGGCATAGATTATGTAAAGGCCGTGATATGGTTTGGGTTGTCCCCACCCAAATTTCAACTTAAATTGTATCTCCCAGAATTCCCACGTGTTGTGGGAGGGACCCAGGGGGAGGTGATTGAATCATGTGGGCTGGTCTTTCCTGTGCTGTTCTCGTGATAGTGAATAACTCTCACGAGATCTGCTGGGTTTATCAGGGGTCTCTGCTCTTGCTTCCTCCTCATTTTTTCTCTTGCTGCCACCATGTAAGAAATTCCTTTCGCCTCCCACCATGATTCTGAGGCCTCCCCAGCCATGCGGAGCTGTAAGTCCAATTAAACCTCTTTTTCTTCCCAGTCTTTGGTACGTTTTTATCAGCAGTTTGAAAACAGACTAATACAGACCGTTAGAGTGTTCTAATTTATTTTATGCATTTTTTGCAAATTTGGCTCCATGAAAGTGCATTATCACATTGTTGACTTTGTGCATATGTGTAAAAACATTCAAATTTCCTCAATAAATGAAGAGATGTCTTTTTTTTGTTTTTGTGATGGAGTCTCACTCTGTCGCCAGGCTGGACAGACCCTGTCCACTTGACTCACTGCAACCTCCGCCTCCTGGGTTCAACTGATTCTCCTGCCTCAGCCTCCCGAGTAGCTGGGATTACAGGCACACACAACCATGCCCAGCTAATTTTTGTATTTTTAGTAGAGACAGGGTTTCACCATGTTGGCCAGGATGGTCTCGATCTCTTGACCTTGGGATCCACCTGCTTCGGCCTGCCAAAGTGCTAGGATTACAGGCATGAGCCTCTGCGCCCGGCCGAGATGTCATTTTTTAAAATATCAGCACTTGTGAAAGATAAAATTGTCAAAGATCTCAACTTTTTAGGGAACTGCGTATGCAGCATTGACCCATCTCAGTTTTCAACAGATCTTACCAAAAGGCTTAGGTTTTCTGTCATGGTATTTCAGATGGCTGCAGGTATAAAGCTGTACATAATTAGCAGCCGTAGTGCTATGCATTTATACATTCCCTTTTTGACATATTTATTTCTTTTTAAGAAACAGGGTCTCACTCTCGCCCAGGCTGGAGTGCAGTGGCACAATCTCAGCTCACGGCAACCTCTGCCTCCCCAGCTCAAGTGATTCTCCCACCTCAGCCTCCCAAGTAGCTGGGACTACAGGTACACGCCACCACACCCAGATAATTTTTTTTGTATTTTTAGTAGAGACAAGGTTTCACCATGTTGGCCAGGCTGATCTTGAACTCCTGACCTCGGGTGATCTGCCCACCTCGGCCAACCAAAGTGCTGGGATTATAGACGTGAACCACCGTGCCCGGCTTTGACATATTTCTTTATGAAATGGTTTGTCTGCTCAAACTTGTTGTTAGTACATCTGAGGGTTTATGTCTGCAAAAATATGCATCTTACTGTTGCCTATTTTACTGTGCAAAGTGGCCTATGAAAATTCTGTCATGTTTTTATGTTCCTCAAATAAATTCCCTTTTAAAATGTAAATATAGGCCAGACACAGTGGCTCACACCTGTAATCCCAGCACTTTGGGTAAGTGGATCACTTGAGGTCAGGAGTTCAAGATCAGCCTGGCCAACATGGTGAAACCCCGTCCCTAATAAAAATTTAAAACTTAGCTGGGCATGGCGGTGCACACCTGCAATCTCAGCTACTTGGGAGGCACAAGAATCACTTGAACCCAGGAGGCAGAGGTTGTGGTGAGCCGAGATCGTGCCACTGCATTCCAGCCTGGGTGACAGAGTGAGACTCAAGTCTAAAAACAAAAAAACAAAACAAAACAAAAAAACCCCACCAAAGACAAATATATATATTTTAAATATTTTTTAAAATTATTTTTTCCTGAATTATATTTTGGGAATTTTGATCTTTCAGGATTCCAACATTTTGAGTTACAGTGTTTGGGATTGTGTCTTTAGGGATAGTGGCTCAAACCCAGTTATAGTCTGTAAATTAATTCTCCTTAGTGAATAGCTGCATGCGTTTTAACAAAAGCATACGGTTGTGTAACCTCCACCACCATCAAGAGAAGGAACATTTCCAACATTCCAAAAACCGTCTGGGTGTTTCTCTGTGGTCAACCCTCCTCTCCCTACCACCCCCAGCTCCTGGTAAAACTGGTCTGTTTTCCATCCCTACATTTTTGCTCTTCCAGAATGTCTTATGAGTCATACGGAATGTGGACATTTGTCCAGCTTTTTCCATTTAGCAGGATGTGTTTGAGATTCATCCATGCTGTTATGGGCGTCGGTAGTTGGTTTCTCTGATTGCTAAATAGTTTTTCACTGAATGGATGTACCACATTTTCTTTATCCACTCACATTGAAAGGTGGTGTTTGGCTTGTTTCAGTCTTGGGCATTTGTGAATTAAGCCACCATAAATATTTACACACATTTTTTATGGATCTACGTTTTCATTTAACTTAAAATGCCCAGGAACAGAACGGCTAGGTCCATGGTCAGTGTGTGTTCTCCTTTAACTGCTGACTGTCTCCCACAGGGGCTGTACCATTTTGAATTCCCACCAGCAGTCTTTGAGGCTCCACGTCCTCCCCAACACGTGGCACTTACTGTACTCCAGCCATTCTAGTGGGTGTGTAGCAGTCTCTCGTGGTTTCAGCTGCGATTCTCCAATGACTAATGGTGTTGGGTGTTGTTTTGTGTGCTTATTTGCCACGCGAATATCTTCTTTGGGGAAATGGTTGTCCAAATCTCTGGCCCATTTTTAAATTTCTTATTGAGTTTTGAGAGTCCTCCCTGTATCCTGGATATCAGATACACGTTTTGCAAAGATTTTTCTCCCAGTGTGTGGCTTGTTTTTTCATTCTCTTAACAGTGTCTTTCAGAGAAGAGTTTTTAATTTTTGTGAAGTCTAATTTATCATGTTATTCTGGTATGGATTGTGGTGTTATATGACTTTAGGTGTTCTAAGAGATCGTTGCCTAACCCAAGGTCACAGAGATTTTCTCCTGTGTATTTTTCTAGAAGATTAAGTTTTAGGTTTTACATTTAGGTCTTCGATACATTTTGAGATAATGTTTAGGGCACAAGGTATAGATCAAGATTTATTTGTTCCCTTGATTGTTTGCATAAGGTCACCAATTGTTACAACACCATTTGTTGAAAAGGCTAGCCCTTCTCCGTTGATTTGCCTTTTGTATCTTTGCAAAAATTCCGTGGACCATATATTTTTGGACTCTCTGCTCTGATCCATTAATCTATGTGTGGGTTCTCTTGCCGATACCAACACTGCACTGTCTTGATCACTGTCATTCTATGGTGTTAAAATCTACAGTATATAACTCTTCCAACTCTTTTTTTTTTCAAAATTATTCTGTCTATTCTAGTTAGTCTTTCCATATAAATTTTAGAATCAACTTTTCAGTTTCTACCCAAAAATTCCTGCTGGAATTTTGATTGGGATCACATTGAACCTATTCATCAGTGCAAGAGGCAAATGAACATCTTAAAAATATTAAGCATGCCAACTCATGAACTTGATGTAGCTCTACAGCTCCATGCTAGTTCACAGAAATTGATCTGCAATGATCTTTGTACGTTGATCTTCTATCTTAAGACCTTTTTCAACTCACTTACAAGTTCTAATAGCTTTTTCATGAGTTCTTGAAGATGTTTTACATAGATAGTTACGCTGTTTGCAAACAAAGACCATTTTATGTCTTCCTTTCCAGTATGTATACTTTTATATCCATTTCTTGCCCTATTGAACTATCTAGGGCTTCTAATATTCTGTTGAATAGAAATGGTGAGAGTGGACGTCCTCACTTCGTTTCCAGTTTAAGGGGGAAAGCATTCCATGCTTCACAACTAAGTATGATGTTAGCTGTAGGTTTTTCATACATGCCTTTTATTGGGGTGAAGAAGTTCTTGTCTAATACGAATTTTCCAATGGCTAGTATCATGAATGGGTAAATTTTGGATGGATTAAATTTTATCAGATGTTTTCATGTTTTTTTTATGGCAACTATCCAGATGATTACATGTTTTTTCTTTTTTGGTCTGTTGGCTATGGTAAATATATTGCTTGATTTCTAAATGTTGAACCAGCCTTGCATTCTTGTGATAAATTCCACTTGCTCATGATATATTATCCTTTTAATATATTGCTGGATTTGATTTGCAAATAGTTCATTGAATATCGTTGCATCTATGCTTATGAGGGTTCATGGTCTGTAGTTCCACATTCATTTTTGCAGCACCTACCTTGAACAAGGTACAGGGGAGACCCACTGGGGAGAAAAATGTAGATCCTGACCTCGAGGAGCTTGTATCCGACCACACTGGAAAAGAAGATGTTTTTAAAAATAGAAAGTATGATTCCCATCTGTTACCTCACTGGAGTCTCAGTACTCCCTTTAGAGCTAGGAGGCGTATTACCATCTAGGCACAAGGTGGGGAACCGAGGCGTCAAGAGATTAAAACCATCTCACTAGTGGCAGAGCCAGCCGGAACCCTAATTGCTCTCCCGGGCTCTGCTGCCTTCACTGCCTTTGACTGGAAATCTTTTCTCTCCATCCTTAAGGTCATATGTTTGGGTGGATGTCACCTTCGGTTACTTCAAAATGTACCTGAATATGTCCACTTCTGACCTCCCATTCAGGCACCCTAAAACAAGCCTAAACAACACTGACTCTGTTAACAAGACTTCCTGTCTCCATTCTGTCTCTACAGCAAAAATAAAGACCATCACATTCCCTCCTCAGAACCCCCTAAGTGGCTTCCATCCCAATGAAAATAAAATCAAACTCCACCTGGGGCACAGGAAGCCAGGTGTGATGGCTCCTGTAGCCTCCCTGACCTCACTTCCTGCCCTTCTCCCTCACTCTGACCCCTGGCCATTACATAAACACATCAAGTTCGTGGCATCCTGGTGCCTGGGTGCCTGCTACTTCCTCTACCTGGGACACATTGAACCCTGAGGTGCCGTGGCTCGCTCACTCCCTTGCTTCATGAGGGTTTCTGCCCAAATGTCCTCTTCCCAGAAAAAGTCCTCCCTGGCCACCCTCTCCAAGCCCACTCAACACCCAGTGCCCCCTCCTACCTCCTGCCCCAGATTGGCTTTCCTTCACAATGCTGCTCGGGCTGTGTTCATTTTCTGTCTTTCTCACAAAAGTTCATGAGCAGCATGCAGGCAGGAGTCCTGTTTGTCCCATTCACAGCCACGTCCCCATGTCTAGACACTATGTAGCACCCAGTAGTTGCTCCAAAAATATGTGATTAGGGAGAGGGAGCATGATGGATCTGTTGCAAGCATCCCTAGCCCAAGGAATAAAGCAGAGGTAAGAGGTGGGAGGCCTCACTGTCACTAGCCTACACCCCACCCTGCCACGCCCCTGTCTGCTGTCTTCCAGAGGCCTGGCCACCTACCCCGTGCAAGTCTTACAGCTGGGGTAGCGGTGACAACATGAGTGAGCATTCACCCCACGCCCCAGTGTGCCAGGTCCGGGGGATGATGTTTTTCACATGGGACTTTCCCACCCCAAAATGGATGTAATTTTAATGCCTGTTTTACATGTCAAGGGGATTAGGATAATATTGACATGCATGTAGCCCAGTGCCTGGTCCTTAGCAGATATTCAGTAACAGCAAACTATTAGCATTAGCAATATTCCCAATTAGTAAGTAACAAATAGAGACAAAGCCAGCTTGAGTAACTTCCCGGGATTAGAGAGAAGAGAACAGAGACAAACAGATTGGCATTCAGAGCCTGCTCCACCAAGCAATTTAACTTTTATAAGCTTCAGTCTCCTCACCTGTAAAACATGGATAATACTACCTACTGGTAGAGTTCCATGGTGATTAGTGAAAATGACTACAAAGACCTGACCCAGTCTCTGGCACACAGCCCCTGCTCAGCCAAAAGGAGGTGGTAATCGTGAGAACAGTCGTGATAGTGGTGATGTAACGATGGAAATGGTGGTGGCATTGTGGTGATGCTGGTGATGGTGATTATGATGGTGATGGTGAAGAAAGCAATGATGGTGATGATGATGGTGGTGGTGATGGAGAGGACAGTGATGATGATGGTGATGGTGATTATGATGGTGATGAAAGCAATGATGGTTGATGATGGTGATGATGATGGTGGTGGTGATGATGGTGAGGATAGTGATGATGATGATGGTAACGATGATTATGATGATGATGAAAGCAATGATGGTTGATGGTGGTGGTGATGGTGGTGGTGATGGTGGTGGTGAGATAGTGATGATGATGATGGTGATGAAAGCAATGATGGTTGATGGTGGTAGTGATGGTGGTGGTGATGATGATGGTGGTGGTGATGGTGGTGGTGATGACGGTGGTAGTGATGGTGGTGGTGGTGAGGATGGTGGTGGTGAGGATAGTGATGATGATGATGGCAGTGATGGTGATTATGATGATGATGAAAGCAATGATGGTTGATGGTGGTGGTGATGGTGGTGGTGATGATGATGGTGGTGGTGATGGTGGTGGTGGTGAGGATAGTGATGATAATGATGGTGATGAAAGCAATGATGGTTGATGGTGGTGGTGATGATGGTGGTGGTGAGGATGGTGGTGGTGAGGATAGTGATGATGGTGGTGGTGATGGTGATTATGATGATGATGAAAGCAATGATGGTTGATGGTGGTGGTGATGACGGTGGTGGTGATGATGGTGGTATGAGGGTGATAGTGAAGATGGTAATGATAGTGATGATGATGAAGGTGGTGATGGTGATTACGATGGTGATGAAAGCAATGATGGTTGATGGTGGTGGTGATGGTGGTGGTGATGACGGTGGTGGTGATGGTGGTGGTGATGGTGGTGGTGAGGATAGTGATGATGATGATGGCAGTGATGGTGATTATAATGATGATGAAAGCAATGATGGTTGATGGTGGTGGTGATGGTGGTGGTGGTGATGATGGTGGTGGTGAGGATAGTGATGATGGTGATGGTGATGAAAGCAATGATGGTGATGATGATGGTGGTGGTGATGATGGTGAGGATAGTGATGATGATGGTGATGGTGATTATGATGATGATGAAAGCAATGATGGTGGATGATGATAATGATGGTAATGATGGTGGTGCTGGTGGTGATAGTGACGGTGGTGGTTGAGGTGACAATGGCTAGTAGAGGAACAAGTGAGGATGGCAAAGCCTAAATTCGCACCCAGCTCTGACCCCAAAGCCCAAGCCCTCTCCAGCACGCCATACTGGAATCTCTTTACTCTGCCTTCCGGCATCATCTACATCCATAGTTTGCAAGCCTTTTGGTCTCAGCGTCCTTTATATTCTCAAAAATTACTAAGACCCACAAAGAACATTTGTTCCTGTAGGTTATGTCTATCAATATTCACTAAATGTTTTTAAATCTCCATTTAATTATCCATTTAAAAAGTAACTATGATAAACCCATGACATCGTGAATGCAAATAACTCATTATTTATGAAAAATAACCATATTCTACAAAACAAAACTATTTTGTTAAAGCAGTGGCATTGTTGTACATTTTTGTGAGTCTCCTTAATGCCTGGCTCAATGGAAGCCAGCTAGGTCCTTGCATCTGCTTCTGTATTCTTTCCATTGCAATGTCACACATACGCAGCCTTCAGAAAACTCCACTGTAAGTTGTACGAGAATAAAGGTGGAAAGGGCACACAGCATCCTAGCACTACAGTGAAAATAACTTTGACCTCTTTGACTCCTGAAAGGGCCTGGAGGACTCCCCGAGGCTGAGTCTGTCCACTTGTGAGACTCCAGGCACACACTCGGAATCACTGCTCTAGCTCCTTTAAATGGGCAGCCATCTCCAGCTGTGGGCTGTAGCGTTGCTCTTGCAGGGGTGGCAGGAGAGCCCCGGGTCGTGGATGCCCCCAATACTGACTTGTGCTGAGTCCTGGGTGACCTTTCCCCCTACCCATCTGGGTCATCTTTAGGGCCTTTCCACCTGCCTCTTGTTGCACAAGTTACACCTGCTAACCAACTCCAGTTCCATAAGAGAGTGAGTGAATACAAGCAGAGTCTGCAGCACCTGGGATCTCCCCCCCGCAGTGCCCCACAGAGCTAGCCATGTCAATCTGCAGTGTTGGGTTTCTGTATCCCTAGAGGAAAGGGTGGCATCTCCCCTGGGCATCACAGGCTGGCCACTAAGCCTGCAGATTCAGGTCACATCCTGCCTTGGGACGGACGTTTCCTTTCCTCACCCGTTCACTGTCTGTCACCAGCAAGCAGCCCAGGCCCTCCCCAACAGGTGGAAGACAGAATGCGCCAGATTCCCCAGGATCCTCCCAAGGGCAGTCTGAAGATTCCTGGAGAGAAGCCAGCCTTCCCTCCCGCAATGTACATTTGCCAAAATCCTGCCCCTTGGGGTATCTAGTTGTTCCTGCCTGGAAATGGCCAAGCTGAAAGGGCAGCTTCCAGCAAAAACGCAGACTGCCCACCGCTCTGGGAGGTACCCGCTGCCCATTCAACCCTTTCCATCAGTAGAGGCCAGGAACGGCCTCCAGCTTGAGGCACAGAGCCAGGATCTGCTCCACCAAGGCTTCCAGGCCCCGAGGCTGCGCGCTCAACAGAGACCCAGATCAAAGCATTTAGGACAGGAAAGAGGTTCCGCTGGTTCACCAAAGCCAATAGCATTCATCAGGAAAACCAGCGCAGCACCACCTAGGTCTCCTTGCCCCGGACCAAGCCCCTGCTACCTGTGAAGGGGACAGCTTTGGGAAATAGGGTCTCTGCAGCTGTAAATCAAATGAAGGTTTTCAGATGAAGCCATCCAGGATTATCCCAGTGGGCCCTATGACTGGTGCCCTTATGAGAGAAAGGAGATGGAGATTTTGAGACAGACACAGAGAGAGAAGAACGTCACGCTGAGGATGGAGGCAGGGACTGGAGGGATGCATCTCCATGCCGAGGAGCACCAGGGACTGCCAGCCACCAGAAATGGGAGGAGCAGGGAAGGACCTTCCCCCGGAGCCTCCCTTGATTGCGGGCTTCCGGACCCCAGAACTGTGGGGGAACGAATTCCTGTTGTTTGCAGCCCCTGGCGCGTGGTAGCTCTTTCTTCTGGCGGTTCTGGGAAGCGAGCACACTGTTCACAGTTGGTCTGCCAGCTGAGGAGAAACTCCGGGGTTTCATTTGCTCCTCACATCCCCTAGGGTCACTGCGTGTCTTCAGGCACCAGTGCTCGGAGGAACGGAGTCAACCTCATGGGGCGTCAGCGACTTACTAGGAAGGCTCAAGGTCTCATTAACTTGAACCAGCGCCGGATGAGGTGACCCTGTGTGCCTCTGTCTTGCGGCAGGTACTGGTAGTTCTTCCTCAGGGGCACACGCACCTGTGATGCAGAGGCAGGCCTCCACTCTGCTTCTAGCCCTTTCCTCCTTGTCTGCATCCTGGGAGGGGCCTGCTTCCCTGCGGCAGGTCCTCAGCCCCAAGCCAGCAAGGAGGTTCAGGACCCAGCTCTGATCTCAGGAGTCAGTGCCAGGGAGCATCGCCCGGGTGAGAGGCTCTGCAGGCTCCCAAGTGGACACACCAGGCCTTCTGGGCAAGAATTTGGACGCCATGTGCCTCCCTCCAAGATATGTCTGTTCCACGCGCCCCTGGTCTGCTCCTGCGAGCACCAGCATTGAGGAGACCCGCCGCCCGGGTCTCCGTGGCCTCGCCCAGGGCTCTCTCTACACCCATGGCTGCCTGATATGCTGTGCCTGCTCCTTGGGTGGGAGGATCGCTGCCTCCCTCCTCAGAGTGGAGACAGAAGCTTCCCCCGAGCTCCAAGGAAGAGCCTGGGTCCCCCTGAGCTGCCCCCTCCGGGCCTCCCTCCCGGCCTCCAGCACCACCGTGGGGCGGGTGGATGCCCACGACTGTGGCAGATGCAGCCCATGGCCAAGGGTGACAGGCGAGGAGCTCCTGAGCTGGGCGTGGCTTTGACCCCGAGAAGAGGCCCCGCTGGAGCCCGAGGCAGTGGCCCTAGCCACCAGCTTCCCAGGAGCAGCTGCCCCCACTCAGCCTGGACACCGGCCAGCTTTGGGGACCTCTGGGCTTTTCTTTCTTTACCTCGTGAGGTTTCTGGGGTGCATCACCAACCTCACTGCAGCGCCCATGGGGCCCTGCTCCTCTTCCTGGCCAGGTGTGGTGGAGGATGCCACAGAGCTGGCTGCACGTGGCAGGGCTGCAGGCAGAGCCCACCGCCCTGGGAGTCACCTCTGAGGACTGGCCCCGCACATGTGGGGACGTCTGAGCATGAGCTTATCCCACACATCCAATGCCGCTCAGCAGCGCCCATGCTGAGCCCCCGGAGCCACCTCAGCCTTCCCCCGAGTCCTGCGGAGGTTTCGGCCCCATAAATAGCACCTGCAGACTTTCAGGCAGAAGTCCAAACACCGCCACCAAGAGAGGTGGGAAACTCCATGTTTGCATTACGATCACATTACAATGCTTGAATCACGGGTTTGGATGTGGCTTTCTGGAAGACAGGGGTGGGGGTGGGTGTATGTGTGCATCGGAGAGAGACAGAGACACCGAGGAACAGAGACAGAGACAGGTGGACAGAGCCAGAGAGCCCGAGCGAGCCTTGCGGGCAGCAGGCCTGCTCAGGAAGCAATGTGAGCAGTACGGCCCAGAGGCAGAGAGGGAGGCCTGCAGGCTGGCCCAGGAAAAAACCGGAAGAACAGAAAACAGCCCCTGCTCCACCCCGCTCCCCACTCCTAGTCTCGTGACTCAGCCCGTGAAGACACCAAGAACAGAATCTCCCTAGGAAGAGGGGGAGGAACGCATTGGGGGACACAGGGCCTCCCTGCTCCTCCTCAGGCCCCCAGCCCTGGCGCTCCTGTGGGATCCAGGAGAGGAAAGACTTGGCTCCCTCCCATGGCTGGTGGCCGAAAGTGGCAGCCACGTCCAGCCCCAAGGAGGGAACGGGGGAGAGCCTGCCTCCAGGAACCTGAGCACCAGCTTAGCTTCCAGTCCTGCCTGGGACACTCCCCAGTGGCCAGCCTGGAGCTGGTGGCTTCACCTCCTTGACCTCCCACTTGGGCGTCTGTAAGCTGGGGATTCGGATAACCACGGGCCTGCCGGCGGTGCGGACGATGCAATCCAGTCATGTATAGGACATCGCGCCAGGTGCACGGCACGCGGTCCATACGTGCTGCGATGTTCTTATGCTTAGCTTTGTGCCCTGGAGACCATCTGGGCACTGTGAGTTTCATTACGCCCCACCGCCTGTGGGGGATGTTATCCCATCCCCCTGCACACAAAAGCAAACCACTAGCAGCAAAGGCTCCCACAAGAGGCCACACCTGGGGATGGACGTGCCCTTGGGGCAGCAGGGAGGGCAGCAGAGCCCAGGCTCCCCACTGCTGCCCAGGGTAACTAACTGGGTGGGTGCCCACCAGGAGTCGGAGACCCACCTAATTCCAGGTGCGCCCCTTACTACTGGGGCCGCGGTTTCTTCATCTGTCAAATGGAGAGAAGTTGTTGCTGCCTCAGAAGGCTTGGAAAGGACTAGAGGAGGTAACGGTGGGACGGTTCGCAGGCCCACACCTGCTTCAGGGCTCTCCCTAGGGGGCCACACCCAGCCCCGCTGCCCCTTCAGTGGCTGAAGCCCTGAGCAAGGCATCCCTGGCTGGTAGCACCTCCTCTGGATTGGGCCCAGCCTTGTTCCTAAGGGTCCTGGCCACCCCAGCTCTTCCCAGGGAGGCAGCCAGATGTGGCAGAAAGGGCAGGGGCTTTGGGAGTCTCCTCTGAGCCAGTGGGTCTTCATCATGAACCAGGTGGTAGAGCGCAGTGGATCAGAGCACAGCTCTGGAGCCAGAGAGGTTGGTGACTACCTCCCCTGCTGTGCCTCAGCTTCCCCATCTGTAAAGCGGAGCCGATCACAAAAGTGCCTGCTCATAGGGTTGTGAGGCGGCTTAAATGCATCAAGTGTCTAAAGCTCTGAGAAAAGTGTCTGGCACAAGAAAGGTGCCAACAGCTGTGTTATTTGCCCCTCTGTCGGCGTCAGGAGGAGTAGACAGGGTGCACAGAACCTGGGGCAGGGGAGGGGCTCCATCAGCAGGAGGCCTTGGGGGCTTCTGCAATCCCCACAGACCAACCCCTTGAAACCAAGGAGTGATTCCAACAGGTGAGCGTGTGTTCGTTTCTGGGGCAGGGATTCCTGACCTCAGCATGACCAGCATTTGGGGCCAGGTCAGTCTTTGTTGTGGAGGCTGTCCTGGGCACAGAAAGGTGTTTAGCAGCATCCTTGGCCTCTACCGCTTGACACGGGTAGTGACCTCCAGTGGCGACAGCCACAGCTGTCTCCAGGCAGTGCCCAATGCCACCTGGAGACCGGAGGCAAAACCGCCCCTGGCGGAGAACTGCCATTCCGGAGACTCGGATTGGAACCGCCCTGATTTTAAATTGCACTCTGCTTGCAAAGCATTTTTAAAATTCTTACTTATCACAGACCTATTTGTCTTAATTACCATAAATTCCAAACTAACTAGCTGGGCACTGCAGGCCATTCCTCCCCGTAGTTCACTCATGGTCCCCGGTGCCCACCAACGGCCAGCGCTGGGAAAGTCTGTTGGCTCCCTGGGGACTCACGGTGGCTCATGCAGCGGAAACTGCTCTGGTCACTATCACCATTTACAGGAGGAAACTGAGGCACAGACAGTTGCATGAACTTGCTCAAGGCTCAACAGCTCCTGGACAGTGGGGCCTGCTGGGCGTGCCCCGCTAAAGCTGGTGCCGTTGGCACCTGGCTCTGCCCATCTCTGAGACCTCTCACGCCCTCACTTCCTGCGCTGGCCACCAGACACAGACGCTGTGTCCATCTGACAGGAGAGGCAGTGGTGGCTGGGGAGGAACAGCCCTGCCCAGTGACGGAGCTTCTTTCTGGCAGCAGCAGGATTCAGTTACCTCTTGTTGGGGCCACCTCTTCAGCTCGCTGCCTCTCCGAAACCAGGCAAGAGGCTGGAAATAGAGCTTTCTGGAAGAGTGCAGAGCCTGCTGGGAAGCGGGGCAGACACCTGACACCTGTCACTGTGCCTGGCAGGTGGCATGCTCTTCATTTCTCGTGTGACCATCTGGCTGTCAGACTCAACTCAGCGGGAGGCTCTGCCCTCATCCTGCTCCACCCCAGCCCCACCCTGCTGTCATCTATGGGCCCTTCCCACCCTCTGTCAGGTGCCTCTTTGACCTCTGCCCTCAGGAGTGTCATTTCATGAAACCCAGGCCCCAGACAGCCAGCATGAAGCAACTGGCAACCTACTTAGGCCCCTGAGAGCTCCGCCCTAGGGGATGGGGACTTTGTTTTCTTCCCTAATTCCCTGTGGATGGGCCCCGGCAACCAGCAATCTACCAGGCAGCAGCACCCCGGCTCTGGGCGGAGTCTTCGAAGAGCAGCGCTGGCAGCTGTCTGTGGATCCAGGCTGCCTGCCACAGGCCACGCAGAGCAGGGTCCCACCATGGCCCTGAGCATCTTGACTGAGCACTTCTGCATCCCAAGGCCTCGAAAGGTGACTATGGAATGGCGAGGCTAGCCCTGCAGGTACACGTAGAGCAAGTCCGAGCAGCCCACCTGCCTCCATAAGTGCCTCTGTGATAGGCACACAGGCGGCTGGCGCTGCTACCCCGGGAGGAGACCCACCACCTGGTCTAACGGGGTGGGCAAGGCCTGGGCTGAGAGGGGAAGGGCCTGGCCTGTTGTGGGCAGAGCACCCGCATGCTGTGCTGCTCCCCCTTCGCTGCCCTGCCGGGAGGTCTTACACACACCCCTGACGGCCACGCTGAGGGCTGCCCGAATGCACCTGCAACTCGGCAAAGAGTGAAACCGTGGAAACGGGGTGTGTGGTGTGTGGGGAGGAGTCCGCGGCTCTCTGCGGAGGGCCCGCCCTGTCCCTTTTAAGGTTCTGCTTGCAGAAAGCTGCACATCCTCTTGGGGGTCTACCTACATCTGGGGATGCCAGAGCCCAGCTCCCAGTTTTTCTGGCCATTTGGGGACGGATAGCATAGGAAGGCCCTGCAGGGCACCTCAGGCTTGGACACTGCGGCTGGAAACGCCCTGGGGCCAACCCTGGGCTCACAGCCAATTTAGGGTCAACAGGCAGGGAGCCAGGGCCAGGGGACGACTCCTCAGCTCCCACGGGGGGCTGTGGAGGGGAATTGGAATGTCTTTTATATACAAGAGAACTAGGGTCTCTAAAAAGTCTCTGGAGGGTAGAAAAAGGTGAGGAGGAAACGCAGGAAGACGTGCGCATCAGGGTGGCTTCTTGTCCAAAGAGTCCTGAGAAAGACCCCCAGTTAGAAACCTGGAGTGTGACTGGGGGGTCCTTTTTAGCATGTAGGGGGCGGGGACAGCGGACTAGGACGTCTGTCGTTCCTCGGGTGTTCTGACGGCTCCTGAGTCGGGGAGAAATGGGAGGGAGAAACAGCGACCTTTTCTTGGGTTCAGAAAGGGAAAGGAGGAGCCCCGCACTCTGGCCAGGGTGGGCTGGGGGCTCGCACGCCTGCACTGGAGAACCCCACGAAGCTGACCCCCCTCACCGCTCCCCACCCGCCAAGCCTCCTGGCCGTTTCCAGCGGAGTGTCCCGACCTCCGGCCGCCGGGGTGAGTGTGAGCCCCGGGGCGCGCGCGGGGGCTTGGGGGGCGAGGAGACGCCGCAGCCGGTGGGGGGAGGAGGGGGCCCTGGGCGCCGGCTCCGCGCGGCGAGTGGATTCGGCCCGGGTTTTGCGGCCGCCGCGCCTCGTGCCCCCGCCCCCGGGCTCCGGGGCCTCCTCCCTCCGCCGCGCCCTCGCTCCGCCCCGCGCGGGGGGACCATCTGCTGGCATTTCCTGCAGCCCGGCCCGGGCCGCCAGCGGAGCCGCCAGCGGAGCCCCCGCGCGCCCGGCCGGCCCGGAGCACCCAGTTCGCGGCACGGTAGGAGCGCGGCGGCCCGGGGAACGCGGGGGCGCAGGCGGCGGGACCGGGAAGGGTGGGGGGCGCCGCCTGGCAGGGCCGGAGCGAACCGGAGGCCGCGGGGGGCCGGCGCGGGGTCGGCGCGGGGACCCTGGCAGTGGCCGGTGGCGCGGGGGAGTTGGGGAGCGGGGGAGGCCGGGGCGCCCCGGGCCAGGGCGGGTCGGCGCCGGGCGGGTTGGGGCGGGTGCGGCCCGCGCGTGGGGAGGCGGCGCGCCCGGCCCGGCTCCCCATTTGGTGGGGCTTAAAGGACCCGGGACCGCACAGACCTTGACCAGCGGGGGGTCTGTGTCCCCAGCTCGGCCGCCGCGGGCTCTCAGGAGGCAGGTCTGGATGGTCTGGAAGGGGTCTGGGATCCGATTCTGGCGTCCCGGCTGCGGGCCTGGGAGGGCGGCCGTGTCTGAGTCCGCAGAGGCGGAGGCCGCCTGGATTACAGGCGAGGGCAGGACCCTTGCCCACAGCCCCCATCTCTGGGGCACGCACTCCCTCAAGATCCGGAGCCTCCGGGAATGTGAAGGTGCCTGAGTCCTCAAGAGGGTCTTGTGCACTTGAAGATTCCTGGGGGTGGGTGGGTGCGGGAGGGTGGGGCATGCAGGGAGGAGGCCAGAGTCTGCACCCCCACCCCCAGGCCCATCCTGCTCTTCCCGGGCACCGCCCCCGACCCCCACCCAGACCGCTGGGCTGCCTCCTGTCCCAAGCCAACTGGAGTTGGGGTTTGGGGTGGCTGCTGGGGGTGTGGAAGGGTCGCAGGGTGGGCTTCCCTGCCCCTCCCTTGTCTCTGGGCGGAGGGGTCTGCTCTGCTGAAGCAGCTGGGTGGATTCGTCTCTTGCCATTTTGTCACTTTCTCCCCTCTGTGTGTCTACCCATGTCTCTTCAAGGTGCCTTTTACAGGCAGACGTGGGTAAGGGTCCCACACCACCTGAGACAGCCTCCTGCAGCCTGGAGAAATGGGCCAGGCTTTGGGATCCTAGCTAGATGCTCTTGGGTCTGCCTGCACCAGGGCTGATCCAGATCCCGGACTGAACAGAAACCCTGCCCCCACCCTCAAGAGTAAGGCCCCTCTGCCCGTTTGTATCCCACCTCCTTGTTACACAGGGCGCTGCCATGCCTTGAACCTGCCAGGTGGGAGGGGGCTTCGCAGGCAGCAGGCAGGTTTGGGGCAACCCGGTGGCGGCAGGTGTCTGGCCGCTCCCTCCAGGCCTCAGGCTCCAGAGCTGCCGATCCCATTGTCTGTTGCACGCGTGTGGGGCCAGCCTGGAGTGCCCAGGAGGCAGGCGCCGCGTGTGTCTGTCTTGCCAGACTGTGTTTAGGAAAGGTGACACAGCAGATGGGTCGGGTGAGGAGCCTGCGGCCCGCAGTCCTGGGCCTGGTCTTGGAGATGCTGTCCTGCAGAAGTTGAACCCTGGGCAGGCATCCTGCGTCTCCAGGGGAGGCTCCTTTCTGGGTCCAGACTGGGCCAGGCATGGGCAAGTTCTTCAAAGGACTGCTTTCAGCTCTTCACAGAATGTGAATGCGAGACCCCCCCCGCCCCCACCCAGGATTGTATTTACTATGCTGAGAATGTCTGGGATCAGTTTCTCCCCTGAAATCCCGGCGTGGCTGTGAGCTGTGATAGTAATCTGACATGTTATGCTTGGGGGAGGGAGACACACTCTGTGACAAGCTGGCGGGTGGAAGGCTGTGTGTGTCTCTGACAGCTGTGTTTTGTGACTGGTGCTCTCGGCTGACTCTGTGGTTAAGCCCGCACACGTGTGCACACACACAGGCACGGCGTGCAGGTGGAGAACTTACCCCGGATGACAGAAGGTGCATCCCAACCCCTGTTCCTAATTAGTGTTCAAGGGACGGCCAAAGCTGAGAAATGGTGCGGACGCAGCTCAGGGTTCTCCTGGAGAGGCCTGGGGAGCTGGAAGCTCTGACCCCCTGGACAGGGGGTTGTAGAGGGGCAGAGGCACAGGGGTGCACAGCGCCAGAAGGATCTGGTCATTGTGTTGGGAAGGGAGCTGTCCGGGGACGGAGCCATAGGTGCAGACCCCCTGGTGGAATCCATGGGCCAGGTAGGTAGAAGTGCCCACCGCTTGCAGGGTTGGCAGGTGCCCAGGGAGCACACCGGTGTGCTGGGGCGTAGATGTTGGGTGGTGCAGGTGAGTGCCCCTGGCTCCCCACGGCAACAGGCACACCGCCCTGGATATCCTCATGCTGCTTGTGACTGGCACAAAGGAAAGAGTGTTTTTCCCGATGCCAGCTTTGCTTGATGACTTACCGAGCCCCCAGCTCCAGGAGACAGCTAGCAACCCGAGGATGGGGCTCCCCGGCTGTTGAAGATTTGTCAGGGGTTTTGGGCCTTGGCAGCTGGGCCTTGGCTGAGGCTGGGTAACCTTCCCATGGAGATGTGTGGGCGGGTAGTGTGGCTTCTCTGGAGGGTGGCAGAGGACAAAGGATTTGGTCTAGGGACCTCCCTGTTCTGTCAGCATCACAGTTGTCCTGAGCCAGGACCTCTGGGAGCTCATCCACAAGGGTGCGGGGTTGCCTTGTGCTGGCGTCTACATGAAGCGGGGTGGGCACCAGCTGTGTCCTCCAGACCAGGGCTTGAGGCAGGAGATGGGAAGGGTGTGGGACATGAGCCTTCTTGGCCGGCTTAGAGGGATCTAGAATTTCCGGAAGGCCTTTGTCGCAAACTCAGAGGCCCCCAGGCTGAGAGCACATGCTTTGCCCGGCCTCCCAGCCCACCTCATATCCGGCTGTTCCCTCCAGGACTGGCCTCCACTCCCCTCCTGGCCCTGCCAGCTCTTGCCTGGAGCTCCACATGGCTACCTAGCAGGCTCCTTCCTCTGTTGTGGCTCCCTAGCCTTTCCCCAGCCGGCAGCCAGCGTGAAATGATAAAATGATAAACCACTTCATGTAATGTGCCCACTTAGAGCCCTTTGAGAGTCACCATGGGTCTCAGTAAGTCCTGACCCCTTTCCAGACCCCACAGGCCCTAGATACCCTTCTCCTCCCCCTCCCCTGCCCTCCCTTCCTCTTCCTTCCCTGTCCCCACCTTCTCCCCTCCATGCTCACAGGGGTCCAGCCTCAGGCCTGGCTTTGACCCCAGGGCCTTCGCACTCATGATGCCTCTGCTTTCAGCCCCTCCTCAGATCTGCACAAGGTGGGCTCCATCTAATTCAGGTCCCAGCTCAGATGCCGCCTCCCTGAGAGAACCTCTGCTCCTGACCCAATACCCATTCCAAAGCAGCTTTCGGCTCTGAGTTTTGTTTTCTTAAGTGATGCGATCACCACTCGCTGCAACCTCTGCCCCACCGGGTTCAAGCAATTCTCCTGCCTCATCCTCCTGAGTAGCTGGGATTACAGGCGTCTGCCACCACGCCCGGCTAATTTTTGTATTTTTGGTAGAGACAGGGTTTTGCCATGTTGGCCAGGCTGGTCTCAAACTCCTGACCTCAGGTGATCTGCCTGCCTCTGCCTCCCAAAGTGCTGGGATTACAGACACGAGCCACCACGTCCAGCCTGTTTTCTCTGTATTTATACTGAGATGATCTCATTCGTTTAATTGAATGGCTTCCTATGGAGAAAGTGACTAGGCCAAGCCAGGTTCATGGTGCATGTCATCTGTTCCCCTGCACGGTGGGCTGGGAGTCTGCTCCGGGTTCTCTTCCCAGAGGCTGGCACACAGTAGGTGCTCTACGGTCAAGTGAGGCACATGTGGAAAGCCATCAGACTGTCTCATCCCAGGGAGGTGGGGAGATTGAGACTGGCTGCGCCCATCTCGCAAGTCCCACCCACCAATCCTGGTTTCACCAGCATTGGCTGGTGGGGGACGTGACCAGCTCATTTCCTCCATGCCCTAGGTTGGCAAGGACAAGAGTGCGTGTGACTTTTCCCAGGGTCCCCTCATTTCTGATTTAGGAATGGAGCCTTTGGGGTGTCGGGGGGGGGGTCTTACCTCCACGGGACGCCTAATATTTTGTGTGGTGAAAATGCAGGTGGACTCAACTGGCTCCGGGCTCCTCTCTGGCCCTACAGACATGAAGCCAAGGATGATGGGGAAAGTGGAGACGGGACCGTGTTCCCTCTAAATAGTACATTCTTAGGGAGTTTAAATGGGAACATAGGGAGGGGTTTTGGGGGATACCCCACCTCTGCAGGCAGCTGGTCAGGCTGCCCGTTGTGACCAGCCTGGGGTCGCCTTCCCTTCATCCAAACCTGCGGTAAGCCCTGCTGTGGCTGGCAGAGCAGAAGCACCACTCCAGCTTGGAGACAACAGGCCCCTGCCTCTGGCCGTGGATGGCCCCTCGGGAAGCGCCCTGTGCTTCTGAGCCAGGAGGGAACGGGCCCCCAGGCGCCTGGGGACAGCACAGAGGGCACTCTGTCGCCCGTGCCTTTGTCCCTTCTCTGGCTGCCGCTGGCTGCTGGCTCACACTCAGCTGCTTCCTTGAAGGGAAGGGCCTTCCTCGGCCAGGGGAAGGAGCTCAGTGGCCTGGTGCTGCGAAGGGCTTGATGTGCTATTGGGGTGAATACGGGCTTGGTGTGGGAGTGGGGATGGAGGGAGGGGTTGTCATTTAAAGGGGCCCTTGGGGATGGTCAGCAGGGAAAGATGTGGGTGTTGGGGCGGGGCATCCGCAGCTCTGCACCCCTTCCTGGCAGCCAGCAGGATTTCTCATGACCAGCTATCGCTGTGAATACAAGAGTCAACTAAAGGGTGCTCCGCTGTGGGTCTCATTTGCTGGGCTGCCGCCCTAGGCAACGGCATTTCTATGCCTGCGTATTAGGGTGAATGCGACGCAGGGAGTGTGGGTCGCTTAAAGCCCCGGACTCTGGCAGCTGTGCGTCCCGCTATGCCCGCCTATTGCGGTGAATACGGCACAGCAGTCGGGTCGGGTCGCTTAAAGGGTCCAGGGGTCCTGCCAGCTGCACTGTGCGGCTTTGGGGCAGCTCCTGGTCCTGGGTGGGAGGGGAGCACTCTAGGGAGGCCCCCCCACATTGGCCAGAGGGAGAGGAGCCCCGATGCTGGCCAGTGGGGCAGGAAGGCCCTCCTTACAGGATGAACCTCACCCCCACTTCACCCCCTGCTGCCTTAGGAAGTCACCCAAATTTAGCAAAATTCAAGCCAGGCCAGCAGGGACTGGGATGGGGCATGTGACCCTGTTTTGGAGGCCTGGTGAGGCCACGGCAGGGTGGGGACTGGGCCTGAGAGGTGGATGGTGGTGATGGTGGCGAGCACCACCTCGGATCTGATCAGAGGGCCTGGCCGAGGAAGACGCATCGGGAGTTCTTCACCCAGGTCCCAGGGTCAGCAGAGTTTCTCTGCCTCCTAAACCTTGGTTACCCCATCTGTGAAGTGAGCATCATGGCCGGCTCGTGAGACGTCCCGAGATGGTCTGTGTATGCAAACGCTGGGTGAGCGTCAGCCATTGTGTGAGTGACGGGCATGACCCCCAGCCCACCCCTACGGGCTGCCAGTCAAAGGTTTCCAGTCTCCAGCCACCATCTCCCTAGCTCAGGTAGTCCTAGGCCACCCCACCAGACGTGGCCCTGGCCCTCCCCAGGTGGCCCCTGTCTCCGCCGGCAGACCCTCCCCCTCTCTCACCCTCTCCTCTGCTCCTGAACTTGGCATTGGTCCCAGGCTGCCCGGAGCTGTCTTGGGACCCCGGCCTGTGAAGTCCATGGGAAGTGAGGCAGTCGGCCTGGGCCTGGGCTCTGTGCGGCTGCTGCCCTCACCTGTAGAGCAGGGATCATAGCACGTGGTGTCCCTGAGTGCAGCGGATCCAGCCAGAGGCCTGGCGTGGGGCCAGGGAGAACTGGGATGCCTTAGTCTCTGGCCCCCACCTCCCTGCCCCCACACTCCCTACCAGCCAGCACTTTGAGGGCTGGGTACCAGGCCTTGTTAGCCTGAGGCTGGGGTGCTGTGGACGGGGTGCTGGGACTTAGCCCTGATGCTCAAAGATAAGCTACAGAGGTAGTGAGATCCCTCACCCCCAGGGAGACCTAAGAGTTCTACCCCTTCCCCCCACCCGCCTCCAGAACATACCTGTCTCCTGGGCAAAAACTGGTCCTCATGTTTCAATCTCTGTGTCCTCGGGGTGCGTGTACACCCTCGCCTGTGCCCTCACCCTACTGCCCCTGCGTTCCGAGGGTGGCTGGCCCAAGGGCTCACGGCATCTGACAGGCTCCCCTCTAGATAGAGGAAATGGGGCGCAAGAATGGCAGGATCCTTGTGCTGCTCCTCACCCGGCCTCAGTTTCCCTATCCTTAAGGCACCTCCATCCCTGATATTTGCCCACAACCCCCAAACCTGTGGGGCTAAGGCTCGCTCCCGCACACAGGCACCGCCCCGGCAGGAACTGAGACGGAAACCGGGGCATCTAGGGCTCCCTGTTCACTCCCGAGGCCCCGCTTCTCCAGCTGCTTCCGTCCATCTGCTCCTGCTCCTTGAGCTGCTTTATAGCTTGAAGACACTCTCCAGGTTTTAGGCAGAAAGAGGTGTCCACTAATTTTTAAAGGTTTGAAAACTGTGGGCCTGAGTGACTGGACATCTCTCTCCTTCCTCCTGCCCTCTCTCATGCACAATGTGCGACATGGAAGAGGTCTCATGTGTCACTAAAGCTCTGTGAGTCTAGCTTCTCCACGCGGGGTGTCCCCGTGGCCGATTCTGGGGTGCTGGACTGGCCGGATGCTGCCGAGGACGCCCCACTTTTCCATAAAGCTCCACCCTCCTGTCTTGCACGGCCTGAGGCCAGGACAGGAAGAGGGCTCTGCAGAAGGGAGAGGCAAGTGCCAGTGTGGGCATCACGAGCCCTTTGTGCTTTGTAGCAGTGTGTGCTGCCACATGGCACCCTCTGATCTCCTTGGGGCAGAGGAAAAGAGCAGCCAGCTTTGAAGGGAACCCTCGCCCACTGCAGCACCCATGCTGGCTTTCTACTTTGAGCCCAGCTCCGGCAGGAGAGCACAGATCCCTCTGGCTCTGAGACCTAGATTCTGCCTCTCAGTGGCACAGCTGTCCCCAGAGGCCAGGCTGGGGCAGGCCACTTGGCCACAGGAGGCTGGGAGAGTTTGGAGCATGAAGAAATGTCAGAATGTGGGCCCCGTCTGGAAACCTGAGGGTGAGGCCGCTCCGGGACAGGCCCTGGTTGCTTGTCCCATTACAGTGCCACAGTGATTCATCCTCCCCAGCCCGGCAGCCAGGCTCTCATGAAGGCGCCCAGAGAGGGGGACACAGGTGTTCTCTATTGGTGACTGGCACCGAAGGGCCACCCTCGGGGTGCTTGGCCCCAGTGTGCTGCTGAACACCTGCAGCTGCCGTGGTCCAGGCCATCAGGGACCCCACCCTCGTCCCCTGCACTGTATGGCTCTTTCCTGCCCAGGCCTTCCCTGCTGGCAGGTGCCCACCAACAGCCAGGAGAACCTTCCGGCTGCTGCAAGCCCAGCAGGCTGGGCTGGTTTCTCCTTCATCTGATTGTGGTGAGCAGAGGAGAATGAGTTACTCAGTCCCCCGCAGCCGGGGGTGGGGCCGCCTTCGTCTCGGCTCCAGGAGCTGCTGGGTGCTCACATTCTAAAGTGACGTGGGGTGGCAGGAAGCAGCCTGGTGGTGCCCACCCGCCGAGCACAGGCTGGCCTGTGGAGCTGTGGAGCCAAGCTGGCAGGAGCTCTCCTGACCCTCTCTGTCTAGCACAGGCTGGTCCCAGGCCTGCGAAAAGTACCTCCATCAGGGCCGGCCTCAGTACCTGCAGCACACCAGACATCTAGGTTAGTTAGCTTGGTGCCCAGGTCCCGGCTTGGCCTCCCCGTGTCTCCTGGGGACATCACCTTCTCCAGGAACCCTGTCTCGTCAGGGTGACCACTCCTAAGTCCAGCTTCGTTCCCTATCTGCCCCATCCCATCCTTTTACGGGTCAGGGTCTGTCTGCTGCTGGCCCTGACTCCCTCAGATCTGGGCCCCACGAGGCCTGCGTCTTCCCACGTGCGTGGGAAGTACCATTTGCTTTCCTGCCTTGTGGGCTGTGAGTTGCTGCTCCCAGGTGTTTGGCCTGGGTGTTTTGCACAGAGGCATGTGGCTCTCTGATCGCTAGTGTGTGAGACCAGGTACCCTGGGCCGTGAGCGCTGCCCTGTAAAGGCACCCTCTTCACATTCTGACCTGTGCCAGTTGGGAGCTTGTGGCCCTTGGGAGCCCCGAGGAGTGACCTGTCTGACCTTGCGGACAGCGGCGCGGTGCTTAGGACGTGGGCTTAGCAGTTGTTGAAGCAGGTGGGAATCCGTAGCCTGTGGGGCCATGGGCAAGTCCTAACTCTCCAGGCCTTGGTTTCCCTGTCTGTGAAATGGGCTGTCACAGGGCCAGCCTCCTGGAGGTGCTTCGGGGATGTGGCGGGACCGTAGGCCAGCCCGCCATGGGTGCCGGCCCTTGGCCTGTGTGGAAGTGGTGTAGTCTCTCAGAGCAGGGAGGGACCACCTCCTATCATCATGAAAATGTTCATGAATAGTGAATGATTGTGAAAGATCTACAGGCAGGAACCTTACAGAATAACAACCTACCCGGCCTTGCCAAGGTCCTGGCACCTGGTGTATCTGCTTTAGGCGTCTTTCAGCAGCTACAAGTTGCGTGTGGGGAGGGCTCCAGAGCTGGCTTCTTCTCCTGGGAGCCGTATCCTGGATTTCCAGGCTCACGCTCCCAGGCGAGTTTTAGGCTTGACTATTTATGGATGGGTCCGTAAACACACACAGGCGCCCTTGGCTGGTGTCACAGATGCCACGTGACCACTGACGTTCTGCCCACGTTCGTCCTTCTTTCTGATCGTTTTAGAGTCGCAGAGAAGTCGCAAAAACAGTGGCTCGCCGCTCTCCACAACCTCTTTTTGTCTGTGTGGTTCACTGTTCCTTGTACATTTTCCTCACTTTATGTACATAAATCACATGGATTTCCATCCTTCGGAAGAATGTTCTGGTAGTTCCATTCCTTCCCCGGAGCAAGGTCTGCATTCAGGTTTCCCTGGGCACGGACGAGGGAGCTTCCCTGGGGTACTGAGCTGGGGTGCGGTCAGCAGCCCAGTGGGCTGTGCCTTGGTCCCTCCTGTACTCAGGGCTTACCTGCCTCCCCCTCCCCCTCTTCCCAAGGTAGGAATCACCCCTACCCCCCCACTCTGCCTCAGCTCAGGGCTGCAGGAGGAGTCCTAGTCCCCAGGGGACACACCACACAGAGATGTCTGCCAGCGTCCCCCAGCAGCTTCTCAGTGACCAACACACTTTGTTAATTAAAAGCAGAAATAGAGGCTTGAGCCTGAGACTGTGAGGGCCTGGGAAGGGCAGGGTCCGGCCGATGATCTACAGGTCTGCTCAAAGCCAGTCTCAGCTCCGCGCCTGGGTAGAGGGCCCAGCCCCAGGCCCGTGGCATCCCCACAGGGCTGGGCTAAATGGAAGAGAACCGCTGGAAGAGCGGTTGCTGCCCTGGCCCTCTGGCTGCGTGGGACATGGGTGGCAGAGCTGGGCACCCATCTCCCGTCAGAGCTTGGGATCATCTCGGGTCACCAGCTGGGAAGTGGCCCGGGCAGGATTGGAACCCAAGTCCTCTGGGCATTATTCCCGGGAGAGGGGCCTTATGGCACCTCCAGATGTGGCTAGGGAGAAGTCCCCTTTTCCCAAGGAAGCTGGAGGTGTAACCCGTCTGTCTAGGAAGGCCGTCCTGGGCGGGTGTGTGAGTTTGCTGGGGCCTCCACAGCTAAGCAGCACAGACGGCGATGCTCTCTCAGTTCTAGAGGCCGTGCAGGGCTGGCTCCTCCCGAGGCCTCTCTCTTTGTCGTGGAGACAGCCACCTCTCCCCGTGTCCTTGCAGGGCCATTCCTCTTTGTGCCTGTGTCCTCATCTCCTCTCTTGAGAAGGACACCAGTTAGACTGGATTAGGGCCCACCCTAATGACCTACTGTAATTGAATGGGCTCTTTAAAGACCTCATCCATCCAAGCACACTCACTTTCTCAGGTCCTGGGGTAAAGACCTCAACATATGGACTGAGGGGGACACACTTTAGCCCATACCCGTGGGTAGTGGGGCGGCCAGACTCTCCCGGGCCTGGCGCTGCTGGAGTCAGTGGACTGTGTTTCTGTTTCCTATGAGGGTCCGAGCCTTGGCCGGGAGTACGATCTTGATGTGATCAGAGCCTTCCGCCCCCGTGAGTGTGTGAAACGTTCTCAGAGTTCACCTGCTTGAATCTTGACTGTTTTATGTCCTTCTGGGAGCCCTGGCTCACACAGAACCTGGGCGAGCTTTAGAGATTCCTGCTTGGTGAACGCAGCGTCAGCAGAAGCACGCTCACCCTTCAGGGCTCACCCTTCCCGGGCCACACGCCGTCAGCTGCTCTGCCCCACCAGCAGAGGGGGCGGGGAGGCCGGGATGCGGGTCAGTCGCGTGTGTGGGGTCAGCCAGCCCTCGGCCGACGCGTCCTGCTGCCCACTGGCGGGCGCTGCAGCAGGGCCGTGCTCTCGAGGTCCCAGCATCCTGGGCCGGGATCTGCAGACTGGAGGTGTCAGCTACCCCTTCACCTTTGCTCTCTGGCCTAGTCCAGCAAAACCTCCTACAGTGGCCGTCTGGACACCAAACGGAGCCTTTCCTCCTGGTGGGGGGAGGTGGATAAGGGGCCACACAACAGTGGCCATTTGAACGCTGCGTGTTTCCCAGGCACAGACCTTCCTCGGGGCCTCTGGGCCTGCCCTGGAGCTGCCTGCTGTGTGTGTGTGCTGTTGGAAGCAGGTAACCACAGGGTTCCCAGCTGCAGCCACCTTAATCGGGCTTCACTTATATGGAGCCTCTGCTATCCGGAGGTCTGCCAAGAACTCCAGACGCAGCGGAAAAGAAAACGAAAGACTTCTCCTGAGCCCCCGTAGCGGATGTCCACCCATCACTGGCAGCCGGCAGTGGGTCGCCCGGGAGTCCTTCCACCTTGGAGCTGTGCTCCCGGCAGCCTGAGCCTGTGGTCGGTTTTTAAGTTGCGGTTTAACGAGTGACTGCAGGCAAATCAGCATCCTCTGCCCTGTTCATTATTTTTAAACTGCGTCTGCTCTGAATGTGCAGGAGCATGCTGTTTGCCTCTGGTGGGCGCCTGTTCTCTGGCTGTGGCCATTCATCATTCCTCAGCCTCAGCCCTAGCGACCGCACTGGCGTCATCGGCCCCCGCAGCTTGCCAGCACAGGAATAGCCCCAGGAATTTGTGACCTGGGGAGCCACATCGTCAGGCTAGAGGGTGCTTTCCCAGACCAGAGCAGCTTATCCCACTGAGGCTCAGATCTTTAAACACATTTGCCCTGTTCCGTGGATACCCCAAAAGGCGTTACGTGCAACCTTTAGGCCTAAATAGAAGCACTCGAACCCTTTTCCTGCTGACTTGTGTCATTATAATGGTTCATTCGGATCATGATTGACATGTATTTTATTGAGGCTTTTAGAACGACTTAACTCTTTGAACTCTTGAAACAACCCTAGGTCCTAAGTACTATTATTGTCCCCATTTTACAGATGGGGACACTGGGGCTTGGGGAGGTGAAGAAAGCTGCCCAGAGTCACCCACCCCTCCATGACAGGGCGGGGATGGGAAGCGGCTCGCCTCGTAGCCGGACCGCCTGGCGCCCAGGGCATGCTATTCTCGCCGTACGAAATGGCCCAGACGCCTCTTCTCCGTCCTGTTGGAGGGGCTGTCAGTGATCGTTGCCGCCCACTGCCGTCTAGGAAACCGGGTGAGTGAGGCTGTTAGAAAAGTGTGCAAACCGGGAGCGGGCAGCCGCGGCAGGACGACCGGGACGTGCCCGCGAGGCGTGAATGAGACCCAGCGCGCGGTGTTTCGTGGTGTTTGCTCGGGCTGTTTAGGGGGTCTTTTCCTTTCTGTGTTCCTCATCCAGCATCCAGTGTGGACCACAGGATATTGACAGCCATCAGCACGTATCCAACGCCCACTCACACCCAGCCCTTCCTGCAGGTTTTGCAGGCACCGGCTCTGTTCACGCCTAGGTGCCCTTTCAGGATAGAACCAGACTTAGGGCTGCTACGTGCCTCGCCTGAGACAGCCCATGGCACCCTGCAGGCTGCTCCCCATAAGCCTGCAGGCCCCCGGTGCTGCTCTGGGTGGGGCCCCCGGAAGGGGACCTGGTGAAAACCAAGGCCTGGTCCCCGCCTGCAGGAGTAGGGAACACAGGCGCCTCTCGGTCAGGAAGGGGCCCCACGCTTTGAGCATTTTTAGAACAGCTTTTGGTGTCCGCAGACCACTGTGGCAACCCCAGTGTCACCTACACTGTTATTTTAAGACCTGGATCTTTAAATCAACTCACTTCTTTTTGAAGTACATTTATACCTAGAAGACAGGTTAATCATTGCTGCAGTTAAAAAATCAATGTCACCTGTGACAAGTTGCAGGTAACGCTAAAGATGTGCGCAAGACACATGAGCCCCTGACTCCATGTTAGCTTCTGGGTGCTCTGGCCCCGTGGACTCACATTGTTTGCTGCGAGCTTTGCCCCCAGGGCCACCCTCCTCCCTTAAATAGAGAGATTAGCAGGGACAGAGCCACCATAAAGACCCACACTTTTGTCCCTTGATGTAATCAGGAGGCTGGGAAGAGACTGGAGAAGACCTTGCTTTCTCACTGTGACCTAAGGCGAAGGCCACCTGTACTGCTGGTGTCACCGGGGGGCATCAGTGACGGGCACTCTTCCCAGCTGGCTTGAGAGGCGGCGGCGTTGGGGGTGGGGGGCTTCAGTGGCCAATTCCAGGGGATTTGAGAATGGGCGCCTCTCCAGTATCAGCCAGAGGAACAGGCAGCTGTGGGGGCTGCAGAGCCCACTTAGGGAGAAGGAGGTGACCCCCATGATGGGGCCCATCCAGGTTCCCAGCACAATGTGCTGTGTTCCCTGGAGCCCCCTTCCCACGGGGCAGTCTGGCGTCTGGGAAGTCACGGAACATTCTTCGAGGTGGCACTGGTTTTGGGTTAATATCAGGACGGTGTGTTCAGCAGGGATCACAGAGGGGTGGAAGAACCGTCTTTTGTGCCACAGGGGAGATAAAGGCGTGTGAAGCTTCATCTTCAACCCCTTGGCTTTTCATGGGGGAGAGGATGGGGGGCAGTTTGAATGCACGCCCAGCACGTGGGGAGTGGGGAAGTCGGCTGTGCTCATAGGAAGTGGCCAAGTCCGGCTCGTGGCCCGCTGTGTGTGTGGGTGCAGGGGGGCTTTCCTGCAGTTTCTTCCATGCCGGTGGCAGAGGGGCTGAGGAAGGGGCGTTCACACCTTTGACCAGGCCCTTCCCTGCTCCCAGCTCTGAACCCAGGGCACGAGTGCCCTGGGGCTGCCGTCACAAGTGACCACAAGCTGGGTGACTTAGCACAACACAGATTCATTCACAGCAATGGAGCATGGAAGTCTGGAATCCCAGTGCCAGCAGGGCCGAGCTCCCTCCCAAGGCTCTGGGGGAGGACTCTTCCTGCCTCTTGCAGCTCCTGGGGGCGCCAGGTGTCCTTGGCTTGTGGCTGCATCGCTCGGATCTCCGCCTCTGTCCTCACAGCATGTTCTCCTCTGTGTCTCCTCCCCTGTCTTTTCCCACGTGGACCCCAGTCACTGGGTGAGGACCCCCACGCGGTGACCCTCTTTCCAAGGTCAAGGTCACAGGTACTGAGGTTAGGACTTGGACATATCTTTCATGAAGACACAATTTAACCCTCCACTGCCGGGAGAGGGTGGCCACAACGGGCAGCCTGCTGTGACTCCTGGGAAGATGGACTAAGATCGGAATTTGTAGAAGGACCAGGGGTGGCATTCCGGGGCATGGGGGTGACCTCACAGTTGCAGGCATGCGTGGTCCCAGTCACGTTCAGTTCCCAGCAGCCAGGACTAGGGAGCAGAGGGTTGCCATATTTCACAGAGGAGAATAGTGAGGCCTTCCAGGAAGCCAGGAGCCGCCTGAGATACCCAGGCTGTCAGCAGTGAGCTGGGAATGAACGTTGGGTGTGGCCACTGGGAGACCCCACCCCAGGGAAGGGATGAGCTCTGCTTCCCCCTGGAGGCATGTTTGTCCAGTGAGGCCACTGGCCTCTGTGTCTGTGGATGGGACACCTTGGTACCCTGGCCTCCTGACCCTCGGCTGGCCCTTGAGATGTGAGCATGGCGCCACCGTGGCTCCTGTACGCTGCTGAAGTGGCGGCCCAGGCTGGATGGGTGGGACAGGCCCACCTGGGGACTGCTGGCTTCCTCCCCAGGCTGCGAGGCTCTCAGCCTGGCCCAGGTCCCCGGAAGCCAGCCTGGACAGGACTCTGGTTGCATCGGTCATGTTTACCTGGGGACCAAAAAAACATTCTTTTTAAAAAGCTGTTTTAAAAAGTGAAGGGTAGAAAAGCACCGTCTGCTCCCCCTGTGGACTGGGGACCCTGGCTCTGGAGGGTGACGTGCCTTTTTGGACTGGCTCAGCCTCAGGCACGAGGTCCTCCTGCCCGGGCCTCTGGGCAGCCGTGCCCTCTGGGGAGGCAGCGGCCATGCTGACAGGGGAAGTAGCCACTGGTTGACTTCAGCATCTGATTTGCTGAGTGTGTGTACATGTGTGTGTCTGTGTGTGCATGCATGTCTATCTGTGTGCTTATGCGTGTATGCATGCATGCATCTCTGCACACATGTATGTGTGCCTGTGCATGTGTGTGTGCCATGCATGTGTTGGTGGTCTGTCCATGCATCTGTGTGTGTGTGTGCCGTGCACATGGTGGTGGTGTGTGTCTGTGCATCTGTGTGTGTGTGTGTGCCATGCACATGGTGGTGGTGTGTGTCCATGCATCTGTGTGTGTGTGTGTGTGTGTATGCCATGCATGTGGTGGTGTGTGTCCATGCATCTGTGTGTGTGTGTGCCGTGCACATGGTGGTGGTGTGTGTCCATGCATCTGTGTGTGTGTGTGTGTGTGTGTGTATGCCATGCACGTGGTGGTGTGTGTCCATGCATCTGTGTGTGTGTGTATGCCATGCATGTGGTGGTGTGTGTCCATGCATCTGTATGTGTGTGTGACGTGCACATGGTGGTGGTGTGTGTCCATGCATCTGTGTGTGTGTGTGTGTGTGTGTGCCATGCACGTGGTGGTGTGTGTCCATGCATCTGTGTGTGTGTGTGCCGTGCACATGGTGGTGGTGTGTGTCCATGCATCTGTGTGTGTGTGTGCCGTGCATGTGGTGGTGGTGTGTGTCGTGCATGTGGTGGTGGTGTGTGTCCATGCATCTGTGTGTGTGTGTGTGTATGCCATGCACATGGTGGTGTGTGTCCATGCATCTGTGTGTGTGCCGTGCACATGGTGGTGGTGTGTGTCCATGCATCTGTGTGTGTGTGTGCCGTGCATGTGGTGGTGGTGTGTGTCCATGCATCTCTGTGTGTGTGTGTGTCTGGGAAAGGGGTGGTGAGCAGTCAGGATGAGAGAAATGCAAGGCTGTCATCGCGCTCCTGCCTGTCGGCACCTGGCACACAGGGAACACTCAGCAGTGGCCACAGCTGGCCCTTATGCCCCCGGCTGCATGGTGCCTGCCAGGGCAGTAACCACCCGCTGACTGGTCAGTGAGGTTGGGGTCGTTTGATGATCAAAGAGGAAAAAGGGACAGGGAGCAGGGGCCTCGGGGAGCACCGCTGTGTGCTGGAAGCCATACGTCCCGATAGGACCTGCCTCCCAGGACGACTGTGAGAAGCAAATCAGATCACAGGAGCTTGGGCAAGGCTGCCGCGGGCACCTGCTGCTGCCTGACGCGGGAATTGCCCCCGAGGCCTGTGCAGGACGCACCCCTTCCACGGCACACGTGGGCAGGGGAAGCTCACCAAGCGGCAGGCAGTCTGGGGATGCTGGTGGGGACAGGCAGGACGCAGGCAAGCGGGGCAGGCCCGTCACCTCACCCACGGCCTCGCTCACCAGAGCCCAGCACACTGCAAGATCTTGCCCCTTTCCTGGCCACCAGACAAGGTGGGGGTGCTGGGAGATCTCCCAAAGGGCAATGCCCCCCAGCCCACACCTGTGGGAACCAAACACAGCTCTGGGGGCCTGACTCAGGGCCTCTGCTGCATTCCGGCCTTGGGGGCTTCCAGCACGGTGACGTGGACCCGAACGGGCCCTGTCTTGAATCTGATGTGTGCTGGACAATGGGAGAGCCATTCTGAGAAGCCTGGAAGCCTCTGGAAAGGGTCTGTTGCTGAGACGCAGAGCTGGAGGGGCTGGGAGGTGGCTTTGGCAGCTGATGTGTGAAGGTGGCTCTGCAGTGGGTCCAGTGGGGAGGTCAGGGCTGGGGCAGGTTCTGAGCCTCTGGGGGTCCGTGCTCTCTCTGGAGGCTGCAGCCCACGGTGGAGACCTGGCCGGCCGTGCCTACCACAGCAGTGGCCACTCAGCTCCTTCTCTGCTCATTCTGAAGCTCATCCTGAATCTTAATCCCCTTATCTTAATAATCTCTTTTATCTTGTGCCGGTTACTTGATTTTTCACCTGTGTGAAGCCTCTTATCTAGCTGGCTGTCACCTTTACCTTCGTAGAAACCCTCAGCCTCCCTTGTGGGGATGCGACTCTGCTGTTACACTCATCTCTTCTCCTGCTTTAAGGCTCTTCTGTAATTCTCCTCTCCATCTGGGGAGTGGATTTCCCTTCACTTTGTGCCGCACCTTGCGTCCTCGAAGCCTGGTCTAGGGCCGTACCCGGCGCTCCCTGACCCAGTGCTCACTCCCATAAATGCCACTGCCAGCCATCTGCCTCTCTTCCAGCAGATACTGATTATATGGGGTTTTAGTCCCAAGGGTAAATTTCCGGAAGTCCATCCGTGGCTTAAAGGACACATGAGTACTTGAGGCCTTGATTCAAGTTCACCAATGGCCCCCGGAGAGGTCAGTGGCTGTGCCTGCGTCACCGCTGTCCCAGCCAGGCCAGCATGGGGCTGTACGCCCATAGCAGAGCTGACTGGGCTGACCCACAGCCCGGGGCACATGGCAGAGGCTGGAAGCAGGCTTTGTCACCGTGGGCTGGCCTCAGCTGTGGCTGTCCCAGCCCGGGCAGCTCGAGGTCAAGCCAGGTTGGCCAGCAGAGGCAGGAGCCGTGCCCAGCCCTGTGGCAAGCCCTGTGGGGCACAGAGTGTCAGACACATCCAGTCCCAGAGCTGATGCCCGACCCCCTCACTGGGGGCCTCTGCCAGCGTCTTCCTGGGTGGGCCCTGCCCAGCCCCTAGCCCCTGACTCTGGAGCAGGCATCCCAAGTTCAGGCTTCACAGAGGCCCTGCAGCCTGCGCACCCGCCCGGCCCCCCTGAGGCAGGTGGGTCATGGGGCTGCAGTTCTGCCTTGAGGAAAACTGAAGCCCAGGACTTGAGGGTGACTGGGAAGGATCCCAGGACAGAGCTGGCACCTTGGCCCACCCAGGGCTAACAAGGCGAAGGCTGTGCATTCAGCTCAGGAGGGGCGGGGCAGCTCCCAAGACCCTGTGCCCTCAGCCGAGCCACCTCGAAAATCCCAGCCCCTCTGCAAGACCAGCTGGGTGTGCTGGGAAAGGGCGTGAGAGGCAAATCGTAAATAGAAACGCCAGCTCCGGCCACAACGAAGGGGCTCCTGGCTGCCGGGGACCCAGCAGTCTGTGCCGCCCTGTACCAGACTCTGTTCAGAACAGGCTGTACAAAGGCCAACAGTCACCTCCCAAACCCCAGAGGTGTCCCAGGATGGTCCCCTCCCCAGAGAGAAGCCTGCAGCCTGGATCTGGCCTCTCCGCAGGAACCCAGGAGTGGCTGTGCGCCCAGTGGCTCAGCAGCTCTGCAGAAGGCCAGTGATGGGGTGCCAGAAACCGGGTACGATGGAAACTGGGTGCCAGAAAGACACCAGGTCCTAGTCTCAGCCATGCCACGCCAGGTCCAGCAGCCATGCCCACAGGCAGAGGCTTCTCGCCACCACGCCCCACCCAGAGATAGCGGTGCAGGGGGCACAGCTGATAAGGGCAGTTTGTCCACCTCACTGCTCGGCCCGCCCTGGTCGGAGAGCTCCGACGGAGCCGCAGGAGCCTGGCCTATTTCTCTTTGTACCCCTAGCATCTGGTGAGTTGGAAGAGCCTGGAATAGAAATGACGCCTCCGTGGGCTCCTGGGGCCGAGGCCGCCAGGTCTGGCTTGGCCCCGGCAGGGAAGAGGAGTCCCCAAACGAATCCTCCCATCTGCAGGCGGAACCGCAGCTGAGGGTGTGTTCCAAGCGTGTTTGCCGACTGTCACCCCGGGAGCATTTACAAGCCTCCCTGTAACTCTCAGCCCCCACAGAGTCACCTGGGAGTGCTGAGGCGTTGTGACCTTCCTCCGGGTAACAGAGTTAAGTGAACATGGCGTGGGTGCCCGCTGCTCGCTGCCAGCCACTGCAGGTCGATGGGCCTGGGTTCTGGGCCAGTCTTGGCTGGCCAGGCCCCACTTCCCACCAGGGCCTCCCTCTCCTCATCTGGAAAATGCACAGGCGCTCTAAATGCCACACCGGCCCTGCTGGTCTGGGGTCTGAGGGTGCAGGTCTGTGAGTGTTCTCCAGGAAGCAGCCCCCAGCTGTGGCTCTCAGCTGGTGCTGGGACTCAGCCAGGTCCGATATTCCCAGCCCTTGAGGACAAACCCCCACCCCAAGAATGTCATGGCCAGGACAGCAGGCAAGTGAGTGCCAACTCGCTGGCAGGGGTGGCTTCCAGAAGGTTCAGTGGGGGCTGTGGGGTAGTGGGAGACGCTGCTGGCCCTGTAGGGGGGGTGACTGAGGGAACGGAGCTCTCGAAGCTGCCTGGCCTGTGGACGGGTTGCAGGGGCTGCCAGTGCGACAGAACTGTGGACCCTGCTGGGGCCGGTGCTGAGCTGGCACTGCCGGTGGTGGAGGGAGGGGCAGGGCCCGAGGCTTCTTCTGAAGGCTGGAGCCCTGGGGGAGGTTGTCAACGGGCTGATGGGGTTGAAAAGGTGGCTCTGTCACAGGTGGTGGGAGACCTGTGCATGGGGCCAGCACAGGTGCACGTGGACAGTGTGAGGGCCACGCAGAGCGGCGAGGGGTGGGCTCCTATGGCTGAGGGAGCACAGTGTCCCTCCTGTGGGGAGTTGCAAAGGGCCACGCTGTCCCCAAAAGGCCCCCGCTGGGCTAGAGGCTGCAGAAGCTGCCTGTAGTGGGTGGGACGCCGAAGTGTGTCCAGGTCTGAACCCTGGGTACTTGTGGATGTGGCCTTGCTTGGAATCCGGGTCTTTGCAGATGTAACTGAAGCTCTTGGTATGAGGCCATGCTGGAGTATCTGGGTGCAGGGGAGTGTCCTCGCAGAGCCTGCGCTGCAGCCCATGCCCCAGGCCTGACCTCCTGCCAGGGTGGCTGCCTGAGTGTGCTGATGCCCTTGAAGGGTTGGGGTTGGCTCCTACAGACTCCGGACTTGCAGGATTTATAAGGGGGCATGTTTTTCCCATTATAAAAACAATCCCCAAGAGGCAACGTCACATGTGGTGTCCCCAAAGTCAGCCCACCCGCACGTGTGACTGCTCGCTCCGCCAGTGGCAGGCGGTGGAAGTTGGGGCCGGCATCTGCTGTGTCCGTGTCTGTAGAATGGGGTCAGGCCGTGCCCGGCCCACGCACCCCTGCAGAGGTCAGCTGGTCCAGGCCGCGGAGCCGGGCGCATTCAGTCCTGGCTGTGACCACATCAATGCGTTGATGGGCGTATGAAGAGTGGTGAAAATTCCACTTTATGTTTTAAAGAAACAGCATTGGTCACCCAAAGTCCGCCGCTGCCAGCGTTTCTGCACGCTGTTGCTCCCCGTGATGGGGGCTTTACCATGCCGAGGGTGCCCACCCTGCTCCCTGGCACCATGGCACCCCACTTCCCTGGGGGCTGTCATTGTCAGTGGTTTCATTGCATTCCCCAGGGTGTGAGCTGCAGAGGAGGTGACACTTTCTGTCCGCATCTGCCTGTGACTTCCTCCCCGATGGATTTTTGTGTGTGTTTCTGTCCTGATGCAGCCAGCTTGGATCACTTCACAAACAACCCATGTTTGGTCTCAGGGCTGTGGGACCCCCTGAGGGTGGGAGGAGCCATCGAGGCTTACAGGGGTCAGTAGGTGTCAGAGCAGCCAGCCCCTGCCAGGCCTGACTCAGTGTGACTTGAGGCCATCGACCCTCCGTCCTGCTGCCTGAACCCAACATCCACCCCAGAGCTCCCAACACACAGGATGAGCCCAAGAGCTGCTGATTCCGCAGCATCTGCCATGCACTGTGCACACCACAGCCAGGAGCTGGGAGGAACTCTCCGGGCTGCGGTAAAGCAAACCCAGGGCACTGGGCTCCAGAATCATCCCATCACCCCCCGGTCACAGTGGGCTCCAAAGCCCATGCCCTTTCCCGAAAGCGCCACAGGAAGCCGGGGAAGAACCGGGCCGGGCCTGGCCAGCAGTCTGTGTTCATGTCCGGACCCGCCTGTCCTGGACGCCGCGTGGACATGGAAGCAGACAAGACGTGGCCTTTGGTGTCGGGCTCCTTTCATTTGACACATTTCTGCGGCTCCTCGGGGTTGAGGCGTGTGTGAGCACAGCGCTCCCTTCCTCTCGAAGGCTGAATACACCCATCGCGCAGATGGGTCACCTGTTTATCGTTCACTCATGCGGACGTCTGGCCGTGTCCGCTTTCTGATGGTGCAGGCCGTGTGCTGGGAGCACGTGTGCGTGTGCCACCCGGGGCGTGCACTCATTTCTCTGGGGTGTGTTGTGTCTGCGCATTTTCGCCCACAGTGCAGCCCCTGTGGGCCCCTGGGGCCTGGTCACTTGTCCATGCACTGGGCTGTACCTGCCTCCTACCCTGCTCTGCAGGCGCCAGGACGGTCCAGACCGAGGTACGGGGTCCTGAGGGTCTCTGCCTGCGCATACCCCGCGTGCCGGCTGCCGTCCTGGGTGACGGGTTTGTCCTGTTCCTCCTGCCTCACTGTTTCTGTGTGTGCAGAGGGTGGACAGTCACTGCCTTCCACCTGCCAGGCTGCATGGGGCTTGGGGATTCCCAGGTGAGGTGAGACCTTTTGATCTTCCAGCCTCCCCTCCCACACAGAACTTCCTTCCAGGCCCTCAGGACACGGAGGCAGAAGGACAGGTCTCCACCAGAGCGGGTCTTAAATGGAGAGGCAGAGACAGGAAACCAGCAGTCCTGTCGATAAACACACCGCCCAGGCTCCCCGCCGCGAGACGGTGCCTGCCGGGCCCCTGTCGGCCAGCCCATACGACCGAGTCATTCGTTTCATTTCCCTGCTTCTCAGCCTCCTCATCTGTCGAATGGGAGGGAGCTAAACATCCAGGTGAAATCGGACCTCCGGGAATGCTGGGCGGCGAGTGGGGAGGGGTCCTGGGCCCTTGTGGTGGCAGCGGGGCAGGGGTCGTGGTGGGGAGGCAGGGGCTTCCCGTTGTACAGACCAGCAGCCCAGAAAATGTTCTCTTGGACCACCTGGGCATGACACTCCCCCAGCTGTGGGCAGCCCCGTTGACTTTGTGGTGGCGCCAGGGGCCCAGCACCTCTGCACTAACCTGCTGTGTGGCCCTGGGCGAGTCAGCTTCCCCTCTTGGCCTCAGAAACTGCAGCTGTCAGCCAGGCACGGTGGCTCACACCTGTAATCCCAGCAGTTTGGGAGGCTGAGAAGGGCGGATCACTTGAGGTTAGGAGTCCAAGACTAGCCTGGCCAACATGGTGAAACCCCACCTCTACTGAAAAAATACAAAAAATTTAGCTGGGCATGGTGGCGCGCACCTGTAATCCCAGCTCCTCTCGAGGCTGAGGCAGGAGAATTGCTTGAACCCAGGAGGTGGAGGTTGCAGTGAGCTGAAATTGTGCCATTACACTGTAGCCTGGGCGACAGAGTGAGATTCCATCTGAAAGAAAAATAGAGAAAGCAAGCAAGAGAGAGAGAGAGAAAGAGAGAGAGGGGAGGGAGGGAAGAGAGAAAAGAAACTGCAGCTGTAAAATGGAGAGAAAGTGGGAAAACGGTGTGTTTGCATTCTTGGGGTCTTTTTTGCTTCCAAGGCTTAGAATCCTCCCAGTCCCGCTCTGGGTGGGTGGTGGGCAGCGGGCGGGTGTTCCTGCTGCCACCTCATTTAGCATCCTGTGCCCAGGTTAGGATGCGAGTGCAAAGGCGGTGTGGGCACTTGCAAGGCCCGGGATGCTTGGGCGTTGTGGGTGGCAGCCCACAGAGCAAGGCAGCAGCTTTCCGTTCATGGAAGGATTCCCCTGGGAGGTCAGTGAAATGGAGGCCCCCGTCCCCTCCGCAGTGGAGCCCCCCATCCTCTCTGCAACCCAGCCTGCAGTGGACGCCATTCATGCCATTTCCCAAACACCTTGGCAAGCCCTCTGCTGCCACGCAGAAGAAAGACTTGGGATCCTTCTGTTTGAGACCCTACCATTTCCTGTGTGAGACAGACTGGGGGCCCTTCCGGAAGCTCTGTTCTGAGGGGGACCAAGGGGGCTCGGGGCTGGCCTGCCTGCTGGGGCAGGAGGGGTTTCTGGAGTCCATGCCCTCCCCTCTATGGAGCTACACGGAGGATGCTGGACCTGAGGGTCCGTTCCCAGGAGAGTGGGAGGTGCTTGGTCAAGGGATGTTGTGCCGGGTCCTGGAGCAGTCACAACTGAGTGGCATCCCCCAGCGCCCTCCGTGTGTCACACAGGGACGATGACAATACTGTCTGCTGGGTGGGGGGCAGATTGGCGGCTGACAGAAGCGAAGCGCTCGAAACGCCTGGAGTGAGGCTTTATGGGCGGACTGGGTTGTTTCTGTTGTTAGGGCGGCTTTCAGTCTTGTTTTGAGGGCCTCTCCGTCCGAGGCATTGGGCTGACCTCCCCACCCCAGCCGGTGCCCCCAGGGTCCGACCTGCCAGGCTCTGTGTCTTCTTTTCTGCAGTATGTGACCCCTGACCCTTGACAGATGGCATCGGGGAAGGAGTGGCTGCGAGGTGGCCCCCTGGGCTGTCACACCTGTGGACTGACCTGGAGCACCAGCTGCAGCCCTGCGTGGGGGTTGGGGGTGGGACCCCTCACCTTGATATACCCAGGGGCAGCCCCGGGTACCCACGGATCCTAAGGAGGGCTGGAATGGGGCGTGTGGGCAGCAGGTGGCCTTACGAACTCTCTGGTCTTGGAAACAAGGCTCTGGGTAATGTGAGCCGGGGGGAGGGGGAGCCAGGACAACGATGCCTGTCCACTGCTGGGGTGCCATGTACCTGCGTGGGCAGAGGGCACTGCCTGGGGTCCTGGCTTACCTCAGTGCCCCTCTTTCTGCTGAGGGAGGCCCTATATGTGCAAGGAGTGTTGAAAGTGGGCTACAAGGTCAGGGCCTGTGTTCCCCATCGGACCGGGACCCCTGAGTTCCTCGCGGCCTCTCAGGAGGAAATGCCATGCTGGCTTTTCCTGCGCTGCTTTGGCCCTGGCCCGGCTGTGAGCCCCACCCTGCCTGTCCAGCCTGAGGGATACGGGGGAGAGCTTGGCTGTGTCTGTCACTCCTGGCTGGCATCATTCCTGCATGGCACCACGCTGCCCCTTCACAGAGAGCAGTGCTGTGGGCTGCCCCTTCCTGAGGCACCCAGAGCTGAACCCAGCTGCTGGCCAGGGAGGCGCCATTGCAATTATCCCCTCCCTCCTTCTGAGGACTCAACCTCTGTTAATGCAGCCTGAGATGGTGGCTGCAATTTGGGGGACCTCGGTCAGGGTCTTCTCTGCAGAGGGAGCTCCTTGGCAGAGAGGTGCTGCTTGGCAGACGGCTGCAGAGGCCACTCCCACTCTGCACAGCCCAGCGGTGGGGCCCTGAGCCTGAGATGCATGTTCTTGTGAGGCTGGCTTCTCTGAGAGCCGGGGGCCACCTCTGCAGGCCTGCCGGGAGCTGCCGGGAAGAGCTCCGGTCAGTGTCCTTGGACACAAGGACAGAAGGACCAGCCACAGGCCAGGCCGTGAGCACCCCACCCCACCACCACCTTCAGCCTCCGCGAGTGAATGTACCCTAGGAGCTCATGTTCCTTCAGGGCGCGTGGCTGGGCCACAGGGACCCCAGCAGGGAAGGCTGAAGTGCGGCCTGAAGGAAGAGAGGCCAGCAGGAAGCAGTGCTTGGACCCGAGGTCCAGGAGCCCAGAGAGGGGAACCAAGGGACAGAGAGAGAGGACGGGAGGCTGGTTGTGCCCTCGGGAGGCCTCTGGAAGTGACTCCTTCCCATCGAGCAAGGCAGCAAGGCCTCCCTGAGGCGGGGGCTTGTCCAGAGGCCTGAGGAAGGGCTGTCACCCCCATCCTGCCCCCAGTTCCCCGCAGTTCCCCTGCAGGGCTGTCCATTGGGCGTAGTGCCCAGAGCCCAGGAGCCTCCCCAGGAGGGCCGGGCGAGGGGGCATGGGCACCCCCGGGAAGAGGCCCGGGTGTGCCTGAGGACGTTCAGAACAGAGGCCAGGCGAGTGTCTTCTGGCAGTGGGTGTCCCGGCTCCCCTGGGCTGGTGAGTAATGCCCCCTGCTCACCGACCTCCCCCAGCTCACTGCTCCTCCCTGCCTGTCCCAGGATGGGCTCAACTCCATCACGGGTCTGTCCCCACCTCTGCCCAGCCTGGTGGCTCCTCCTTCCCGCCTCACCCCAGCAGGTTGCAAGTGGCCCCACAGAACACTGGCGATAGCAGAGCCGGCACCTTCCAGGCTGATGCCCCCGGCAGACCCCAGCAGGTTTGGCCCTGTCCCCGCCCCTGTCCCCCCGCCCCGCCACACGGCCTCCTGGTCTCCACTCATCACATGCTCCTCCAGGCTGGAAGCTTCTACCTGCCTGGCTCTCAGGTCCACTCAGCCTTGCGCCTACTGCCTCGCAGTCACCCCAGGGTCCCTGGAACAGGAACAGCTGCAGAAAGTCCCCACGGAAGTGGCATGTGGGTGGGCAATGGGGGAGACTGAGGCTGGCTGGAGGGGTTTGGGGGAGAGTGTGGGCCTGCTCGCACCCCAGGCTCCCCACTCGGTGTCAGCAATGGCCAGTCACCCAGTCCCTGCCCTTGGAGTTCAGGTGCCCCTGGAGGCCAGAGAGAGACCTCAGTCTTGGCCCCCAGCGGCTGCGTCCCCTGTTTTCTCTGGCCTTCTTCTTGGAGTTTTTGCCCACATGCCTGGCTCCCAGCTGCCCTGGAATTAGGAGGATGAGCAGGCTGGGCCAGATGAGGAGACACAGCTGTGTGCCCAGCTTCTCAGCCGCGTGTCCCTAGGTGGCCACACCGAGCCGCGTGTCCCTCGGTCCCCACACCTGGGTAGGCAGCAGCCTGCAGGGCTGTCCACTGGGCGTAGTGCCCAGAGCCCAGGAGCCTCCCCAGGAGGGCCGGGTGAGGGGGCATGGGCACCCCCGGGAAGAGGCCCGGGTGTGCCTGAGGACGTTCAGAACAGAGGCCAGGCGAGCGTCTTCTGGCAGTGGGTGTCCCGGCTCCCCTGGGGGCCCAGGTTCCTGTTCTGTTTCCCATGTGAATGCTGAGGCTCAGCGTGGCGGGTTTGAGATTGCGTCCACAACCCCGGCGGGCCCCTCCCTCTGGCTGTACTGCCTCCAAATGATGGCTGCACCCCCTCACCCCTTGCCCGCCTGACCCTGGCTGCCACCTGGCTGCAGCTTGCATCTGAAAATCAGTCTCCTTTCTGTTGGGACAGGTGGGGGGGTCTGGCTGGGACGTGGTGAGGCCATGTCTGCCTCAGGGACCACGCCCAGCCCATGGCCAGGGCCTCCTAGGGCTAGTGGGGGAGGGGTTGGCTACAGGGTGTGGGGTGGGGTGCATACCCAGGCCAGCTGACCCAGTAGCTGCTCTGAGCCTTCAGTGGTGTCAGTCAGGAGGCCAGGTGGACAGGGCCAGGGAACGGGCTGGCCTGGCTGGGCCCACAGGCACAGGACTCAGCTGAGGCAGCCCGGACAACACCCAGGCACGGCTCAGCGCCACGCCCTCAGCAGGGCAGGCCACTTCCTGCACCCCTCTTGAGGTTCACCCCCTCCATGGCGGCCTCTGAGAAATGTCTCCCCAGAGGGGCGCCTGCCCTCCCCTGGACCTCCACAGCTATCTCCAGAGTGCCAAGGGGATTCCAGGCACAGCGTGGCCCACAAGACATTAGATGGGCCATTTCCCCTCTTGGGGCCCCAGTATCTGCATGTGTGTGTGTGATGGGAATCTCACTTTGTCACCCAGGCTGAGTGCAGTGGCGTGACCACAGCTCACAGCAGCCTTGACCTCCCAGGCTAAGTGGTCTTCCCACCTCAGCTCCCAAGTAGCTGGGACCACAGGCATGTGCCATCACAACTGGCTATTTTTTTTTAGTTTTGTAGAGACAGGATCTCGCTAAGTTGTCCAGGCTGATCTTGAACTCCTGGGCTCAAGCAATCTGCCCACCTCAGCCTCCCACAGTGCTGGGATGACAGGCGTGAGCTACCACACCTGGCCCACTGCGTCTTTACAATGTGATGCTGACCCCTGCTCCCCACACCTCGAGAGCGTTCTGAGAATCGTATCAGATGGGATAGAACACCCAGGAGGGCCTGGGGGGCTTTAATGTCCATCCGTGCAGCAGATGCCCTGGGAAAGCCTCTGTCACAAGCCCCCAGGGCCCCGCTGCTACGGCTGAAGCGAATTTCACGGCGCTCTGAAGAGGCTGCTGCCCCTGCAGGGGTGGTCAGGCTGCCCACATTAGCACTGGGCATTTGCTCCACCCACACACAGCAGCCTGGTTCCTTGTGCTGGTGTCTGCTCTCAGGGAGGGCATCTGTTACTGTGGTCTCCCTGGGGTGACTCATGAGGCCTGGGTGGTTTCCTCACAGCAGGATCCTCATGGTCACTTGCACTGGAACCTTAGCAAGTTTCTGGAATGCAAATGTATGGTGTTGACGTGATGGCTGCTGCCCTTTAACTGATGGCTGCTGTCCTTCCTTGGGACCCACTGACCTCTCCATCCCATGTGCAAAGAACCACCTGGTTTAGGCAGAAGTATCTGTGCCGGATGTTGCTGCTGAAGCATGGCTGCGAGCTCCTGCTTTTCTGGCCTCTGCCAATTGATGGGCACCCCAGTGGCCAGAGCCTCCTCTCCCCTCCAGTGCAGCTCTGCCCAGCGCCGTCCCTCTGGGCTGTGGGTGAGAAGGCCACGCAGGCATGGAGGGGGCTGGGTCTGGGCTCACTCTCACCTCTACAGGCGCCTTCCCCAGGGCCTCCCCGGGGCATGGGACATCATCTTCCCTGCTCAGAGCAAGCCCTGACTTACAAACAGGGCCTGAGAGATGAATGTGGCCAGCCGAGGTCACAGAGCCATTGGAGGCTGGGCTGGGCCCTTTTCCCCAGCTCTGTGGTCCCCGGGCCTCTACAGGGGCACAGGGAGGATGCGGAGTGAGTCCACGCTCGGTTGGATTCATTCCCAGAGCTTCAGCCTTTCCCAGAACGGAGGCAGTGTCTGCCCCTGGACAAGGCTCAGCTGAGTGTGGCCCCAGCTGATGGCTCTGTGTGGCCTGACAAGGCGCCAGTGACCTTTTTTTACAAGAATCCCTTTATCCCAGCCTGAAGGCGAGCGTCTGGGAGGGAGGCAGGGTGTGGGGAGCGCTTTGGAGGCCAGATAACTGTCGGGAAGGCAGCCAGGGGATGCAGGGGACCACAGGCACTGGCTCTGGGTGGGCCCCTGAGGGGGCTGGGCTCCATGCTGCCAAACAGCTGGCCTTGGCATGGGGTTAGAGAGCATGGCCCCTCCTCAGGTGTCCAGAGGCAAGCATCCTCTGGGACACAGGGCCTGCCAGGCAGGGGCAGAACCTGACCTGTCCCTCCCTCTCTGCTCTGGGCTGGCACCACACAGGACCTCTTGCCTCCCAGTGGTGGGAGGGGTCTTTCATGCCACTCATGGAAAATGGAAGGAAGAGCCTGCTCCGCCCTACACAGTAGGTGGGTGGGGGCACCGGGGTCTGCCCAGACTCGGAGCTCACTCCCTTCCTGTGCCCCCGCCTCTGTCCCCTCTGCAAATCATAGGTGGCCCAGGAAACTCAGCAGGGCGGGAGGAAGTGGAGCCCTGAGGAGGGGACCAGGAGGTGCCTGTGGTCAACAGGAAGGGTGGTCAAGCAGCGGCTCTGGGCGTGGGTGGGACCCTGCAGGGGTAGGGCAGTCCCAGGCGCTGCCACGCTGGGCGGTGTCTTAGCTGTAGCCTCAGTAGTGCAGCAGCTGCACGACACCGTCATGGCCACCTGCAGTCCCCGAGAGCCACACGTGTCCATCTGCCCTGGGCATTCTGCAGCCTTGGGCACAGACAGGGGCAGGAGTCTGGGGCTGGCCCGAGAAGGATGCTAGGGTCTCAGGAGAGGACCTGGAAGGGGCACCCACCACTGCCTGCCTGGGCATCCACCGCCTTGCCCAGAGGAGGGCCTCAGGAATGGCCTCTGCCCAGCTGCCACGGGTCTGGCTCTCTGCCCCACTTGCTCCCTGGCCTTCCAGAACGTTCCCCGGCCCTCAGCAGCTCCAGCCTCTCTCAGGCCTCCTTCCAGCCACAAGTGAATTCGTTCTAGAGAGGCAGTGTTGGGCCCTGTGTGTGCCCCGCCTGACTGGGTCCAGTGGCACTTGAGTAGTCAAGGAAATTGGCAGGGCCTGTGCCCTCAGCAGAAGCCAGCCCAGCCCCGCTCAGCTCAGCCCAGCCCAGCCCGGGGAACCCACCCAGGCCAAAGTGAGGCACAGCCAGGGTGCACTTCCAGTCCCAAGAGACGGGGGTCAGCTGCTCCTGAGGAGCGACAGCAGGGGAAAGGTGCCTGGACAAGAGGGCTGGGTCTCCCAGGAAGGAGGAGGAGCCCCTGCGGAGGGCCAGGCAGAAGCAAAATCCCAGCTCGGGGGCTGGGGTGCAGAGAAAGGGGGGCCTTCCGTGGGCCGAGCTTCCCCGTGTGCCCCTCCAGCCTAGCGGGACCAGGGCGGCATTGCCAGCTCTCCCAGGCTGGTCGTTGGCACAGTCCACGGACCTGCACCCGGCACCCACACTCACCCATCCTGGACCCTCAGCCTCAGCCCCTCTCTGGGTCACTGGATCACCCCCACACCACCCCCAAGTCCCAGCAGACCTCTGAGGAGACCTTCTCACGCCGCCAAAGCCCAGCCCCCGAGGGCTCCCGGCCCCTCCCGCCAGTGGCCGAGGAGGCTCCGCTCAGAGCCCATTCTTTCCGTGGACAGTGGGTCTTCACCCCAGCCCAAGTCCAGAGTGTTCCCTTTTGGTGCCCCCGCCACTTTCCAAAAGGCCCAAAGAGGCACAGAGTCGTGACTGAGAAGAGCGGCTGGGCAGGGCAGCCCCCTGAGATGGGCCAGGGACCAGCAGGGGGAGGGCCTGGGGGCCAGCCCTGCCTCACCTTGAGTGTCACAGGCCAGGGGGTGGGGCTGGCTCACTCTGGACAAGAGCAGCCCCACCCTGGTCACCGGGTCTCCCCAACAGCTGAGCCAAACCTGGCAGTCCCCCAGGCAGGGGACACTTGGAGAATTGGTTCCTGGGGGGGCGCATGCGACCCCCATGCTTGAAGTGTGCCTGCTGGGCGGCCAGCAGACAGCAACAGTGGCAAACATGGCCCCTGGAGGAGCGTAGGAGGCCCTTCCCGTCCTGTCTGGTAACCAGCTGGAGGCCCACAAGGTGACCCAGCACCTGATGCGACGTTGGAAGAGGAAACTTCCTCAGCCGCCAGGAGTGGGGACTGCACAGCAGCTGGTGGCTGATTTGGACCTGGGGTTGGGTGGTGGCTTCCGGGCCACCCGTTGCCTGCCTGTTTCCGCTGAGCTCAAGGCCTGCACCTGTCCCTCCTCCTAGCCTTGGCCATAGCTGGGCACTGGGGTCCACATACATCTAGTGACCACCCCCCGGCCCTGCCTTCTTCCCCAGCCACGCCCTGTTCCCTGGCCTCCTGGCCTGGCCTCCAGAGTAAGCCTCCTTAGGAGATCCTGGGGTCTCAGGGCTGGGGCCCTACAAGGCAGAAACGTGACCTTTCAGGCTGGAATTGCCCATGCTTCCTCTCTGGCCCCAGGGACAGTCTCACCACATGAGGGGCACTCTGGGGCTTCTTCCTCCCAGGCCCCACAGCGTCCCCTCCTGCACTTGGACATCAGGACTGTGGGGGCAGGTGAGACCACAGCTGGAGACAGACAGCAGCGGGTACAGGGGCAGAAAAGGGTTCGGCAGCTGCAGGCTGAGGCCCAGCTGTGCACAGATGAGCAGCAAGTCACTGGGGTTGAAGGTGCTGCTGGCATCAGGGGCAGGCCAGCCCCCAGGGCATGGAGGTAAAGGTGCTCTTGGCATCAGGGAGAGGCCAGCCCCCTAGGGCATGGAGGCCGATGAGAGTGACCCTCACGTGAACCTTGGGTGGCCTCAGACAGGCAGAATCCAAGGCCTGAGGGCTGGGCCCACAGGGTCCACCTGGAGCCCTTGGTGGCTGGAGCCTGGCGCGGGGCTTCCCTCGGGGAGTGTGGGCCGGCGGGGAGTGTGGGCCGGCGGAGTGCGGGCGTTTTGAGTTTCCCGCTTGAGTGGGATCCCAGGTTGCATGGCCTCACCAGCACGTCTGTTTCCTTCTCCGCCCATCCTTCTTTCCCTCCTCCCTCCCTCACTCTCTCCTTCCCCTCGTGGGGGGTTCCCATGGCGGGCTGTGCTCCGCAGGGCTCCCAGCCTTCAGCTTTCACTGCAGTGGGTGAAAGTCCTGCCAGCGCCGAGAGGGCAGGGCCTCATTCCTCAGCAGCTCACACCCTGCAGATGCCAACTCTCCGTTATTCCTTAGGCAACGCCTGGTGTGGCGGATGGCCGGGGGATGGGAACCTCACTAGGGTTCCAGTGGGAAGCAGCCCCGAAACTAACCCTGCTCACCTCTCTGAGGACCCTGCCTGACCTGGAGATCTCGGGAACGGTGGGGAGTGAGGCAGGAGGCAGGCGGGTGCCCCAGGCATCTCCACTGGGGAACGCCAGCTGCACAAGCACACAGGGTCTGCATCCCGGAGCCTGCGACACATGACAGGCAGCCTGTGTGAATCCAAACACACAGGAGCACCCGCCGCGTATCCCTGCCTCGGCTGCTGGGTCAGGGCCGTGGTCAGTCAGACCCCGCCACCCCTCACCTGCGCTGTATCTGGTGGGGGAAGAGAGTGCCTGAAGAACAAAGAAATGCAAAGTCAAGCCCTCCAAGGACTCCCAGTGCTACTGGGGAATCCAAATCGACTCCCAGGGTGGCTGAGCGCTCTGGGGAGTGACATTTAAGCTGAGATTGGAATTCGGGGAGGGCCCAGCCACACGGAGATGGTGGGCAGGAATGGGCTCGGCATTTTCAGGGAACATAAAGGGGCCAGTGTGACTGGAGCAGAGTGGGTGACAGAGCGGCGTGGGGAATGGGGTGATGGGGAGGGCTTGGGGAATGGACGAGATGAGACTGGATTTGTTCTAAATGCCACAAGGAGCCACTGGGGGGATGTGACCTTTAAAATGAACAAGCCGGGCACGGTGGCTCACGCTTGTAATCCCAGCACTTTGGGACACCCAGGCGGGTGGATCACCTGAGGTCAGGAGTTCGAGACCAGCCTGGCCAACATGGTGAAACCCCGTGTCTATGAAAAATACAAAAATTAGCTGGGTGTGGTGGCAGGCACCTGTAATCTCAGCTACTCAGGAGGCTGAGGCAGGAGAATCGCTTGAACCCGGGGGTTGGGGGGCACTGGGGGGGTGGGCGGAGGTTGCAGTGAGCCAAGATCCCACCACTTCACTCCAGCCTGGGCAAAAGAGCCAAACTCCATCTTTTTTATTAAAAAGTAAAATAAAGTGAACAAAACACCTCCCCCCACCAGATGACAATATAGGGACACTCAGCAGGCACCTGTCAGCTGTAGGACATTGGGAAGTCCAAGGGAGGGGGTCTCCAGAAGGGCTCCACAGACCAGGATGCCCTGTGATGAGAGCTACCCCCAACCTTTGTCAGCTGGTCAGAGTTGGTCTGCAGGGCCCAGGGCACTGGACACTGCTCAGGGGTGTTGGCACACAGAACGAGAGTCCCTGGTACATGCCTGTATTGCATTTGGATGGGTGAGTGTCTACTCTGTATCAGTGGCTCAGTTGTTATTTGAATAACACCTCGGATGTGTCTGAGTGTGGGGTGAATGGGAAGGAAGCGGGAATTGGGCTGGTCAACTGATAGGCTGGAAAGCTTCATGGAGGGAGAGAGGGATGGCAGATTGGTGGATGGGTGAGCGAGTGGATGGAGGGATGCCTCAAAGGGAGGGAGGGCAGGTGGGTGGATGGGTGGGTGGATGCGTGCCTGAAAAGGTGAGTGGATGGATGCCTGGGATGGAGGGAGGGAGAATGGGAAGATGATGGATGAATGGGTGGGTGGGTGGATGCATGGAAGGGAACATATATGTATATCGATGGATGGGCACAAGGGGGCCAGGGAGTGGTATGTAGATGAGTGGATGATGGCAAGGGAGCCAGGAAGTGCTGTGTAGATGAGTGGATGATGGCGCTCACAGACTAACAAGTCCCACTGGCTGTCAGTGGTGCTGGGAGGAGGCATGCGGGGTCTGAGCAGAAAGGCAGCCAAAATCACTATGCCCTCTGCACCTTGGCCCAGGTGGAGCTGGAGCAGACAGCCAGATAGGGCAGCTGCGGCTGGGCTGTGAGCCCCTCTCCCTGCCCCAGGAGGTTCCAAGTGAGGGAGACCTACCTGGGCATCACCGTCACCATGCTCCCAGGGACGTCCCAGAGCTCTCTGGGTCCTGAGGCAGGATCGCGGCTGACTCAGGTTGGCTGCCCAGTACCCAGCCCAGCCTGGGTGCTCAGATGATCTCAGCTGGCTGGCTGAGTCCGTCCTGCCTCCGCTCAGGTGCTGGCTTCTGGCCTGAGCCACACCTGGGCAAGTAGGACAGGTTTGCTGTGATTGACAAGTGGGGGCGGGACTTCCCACCCACCCGCTTCCCTGTGGCAGGTTGGCTGAGCCGAGCTGAGACACTGAGCAGGCAGAACTCAGCAGCCAGGTTTTAGGATCGGTTCCACCGGGCTCAAGGACGGGCCCTGCTGAGTGTTAGCTCTGTGACCTGGGCCCAAACCCAGCCTCTCTGAGGCCGGTTTCCCTGTGTATGAGCTGGCTAAGATCACGCGCTGAGGTTTCCCTGTGTATGAGCTGGCCAAGGTCACGCCCTGTGTATGAGCTGGCCAAGGTGCCACGTGAGGGAGAGGCTGGCCCAGCCTGGCTGCAGCCTTGCAGCCCCTTTCCACTCTTTGGGGCCGCAGAGGGGGCTCTGGGGCAGTGGACAGAGCCCAGGACCACGGACACCCTGCGCCACCCAACCCACTCCTGAAACCACAGCAGGAGAGGCTCTGAGCGTCTGAGGCCCCCACCCAGGAACACCCAGGGCCATGGGAGAAATGGAGTACTTTGGCCCGGGCTTGGCAGGATGCCATTGGCCTGCCTGGAGACGCGGTGTGAAGCAGCCCTGGAAAATTAGCAGGGGAGGAAAACTGACCAGGAGTTTTCAAGGAGCTCATCCTTGAGGAGTGGACACAAGATTAGATGCTCTGCCAACCCCTGCCAGGTCACAATGACAGGGCGAGGCCTTCGTTCCCTGAGCCACGATTTTCTCATCTGTTAAATGGGCTGAGACCTTGGTGGGTTTCGAGCCATCAGCTTCAAGTGCCTGCAAAGGTGTGACTGCAGTCAGTTCTCCTCCGCTTGGCCCAGCACTGCTAGGGGTAGGGCTGGGGGGAATAGGACAGTAGGGGACCGCCTGTGGTCCACAGCCAACCTCCTTCCAGGGAAGGAGACAAGAAACCGGCATCTGAACCCACAGGGGAAGCTGGTGAGCGGGGCTGGGAGAGCAAGGCTGGCGGGTGTCAGGGCCTGGCTGTGTGTCCTCCCTCTTTTGTGAGGCAGGAGGGAAGCTGCCACTGAGAATGCAACGTCTTAGGCTGGGTGTGGACGCAGGTGCGCCTGGCTGTGAGCGCCCAGAGCTCTCTCTCTTGCAGGGGTGCACGTGGGTACAACTGAAACCGTTGGGGCACCCAAGCAGCAGGCGGGCTTGACCAGAGGTGCTCTGTGGGGAGGGGCTCCAGGGACCTCCAGGTGGATGGTGGGCCAGGCTCCCGGACTGCCCCGCCCCGGGCCAGTCACTCCCTGGGGCTCAGGGGCCGCCTGGTCTCGCCCCCACATGTCTTCCCTATGGACAGACAGGCTCTAGACCCCTCCCACTGTTCAGGACCATCACCTGGGAGAGAAACGTGAGCGGGAAAACCTGCTTGGCTGCGGCCAGGGTCTCACAGAAACTGGGGTGGGGTTCTGAGAGGAATGTCTTCCGAGGGGGGTGACGAGCCTCTGACCAGGACTCCATCCAGTTCTCCTGCCAGGCCTGGAAAGGGCTGGCACCAGCCAAAGCCATTTGCCTGAGCTGGGCTGCCCTGGCGACTGCCCTCCGCCAGGTCCCAGGGCCCAGGCCCTCCTCACCCTGCCTCAGAAGTCCCCTGAGAGGAGACCGGGTGCCAGCTGGGGGCACCCCACCATGCCGCTCTGAAGTCCCTTCCCAGGTCGTGACCGCGTGCTCCCCTGCCTCCTTCCTTCCAGAAGCCCCCGAGCGCCCGCAGCATGAAGGAGGAGGCCTTCTTCCGGCGCCGCTCCTCCCTGTGCCCGCCTTCCTCCACCCCTCAGAAAGTCGATCCTCGGAAGCTCACGCGGAACCTGCTCCTCGGCGGAGACGATGAGCTCGACTCCCTCAGCCCAGGTCAGTGCGGCCGAGGCAGGGCAGCCTGGCCCCCAGCTTGGGCCGGTGGGGTGACCCCGGGCAGCCCAGCCCCTCCGTGGGGGTCCCCAGCCTCCATGCTGGGGACTGCGCGGGTTTCATATCAGAGGGTTTGCAGCTTGGTAGAGCGCCAGGTGATACGGCTTCTTGGCCTGACCTGCGGGGCCAGGTGAAGCTCATCTGGTTGAAGAGGGACTTCCACAGCCCAGGCTTTGGGAGTTACATGGTGCAGTCATCCCAAAACAGGCTCCAGGGACAGGTGGCCTGAGCCCCAGTCCTGGCAGGGTAACCCCAGGCCAGCTACTGGACCTCTCTAGGCCTCAGTTGACTGATCTGTACAATGGGACAGTATTAGTACCTGCTTCCAGCTGCACGCGGGTCCTGGGCTCTGGGAGGGAACAGTCGAACCAGGCCTGCCCTCATGCAGTTGTGGATAAAGCACTCACTGCGCAGACTCGGGACCTCTGCCCACCGATGCTGCCACGCTCCAGGCCCCCTCCCTGGCACTTGACTATTCACAACCCCTGCCCTGGCCAAGGCTGAGCTGTGACTGCTGTCCCCCAGAAAACCCAGCCCTTCCTCCCCTGCTCCCCCGAGGGGTAGGAGGCAGGGGCTGGCACCTGCCTGTGGGGCCTCTCCCCAGCTCTGCCCCCCTCCTCCTACTGCCTGCTTTGGGGCTGAGGAAGTGGGAGCCCCAGCTCTGCCTGGCCATGGTCATCTGTCCCGGGGACAGTGGGAGAGCATTGGGCAGACCCACCATCCAGGGGCCTGGGGATGGTCCCAGCCAAAGTTCCATCCAGTAGTCAGAAAAACCAGGTCTTATAATAGAGATGGCCTTGCTGAAGGTCCCATGGCAGGCAGGGGCGCTGGACACCCGGTGAGGTAAACCCCACACCCTGTATTCTCTGCTGTCACACTGACCCTGGCGGGAGCCTTAGACGCACTTAGAGAGGCAGGGCTGGGGAGGGGAAGGGCCGGGTCCCAGCTGCTGGTCAGTTTTGGAGGGACTGGCCAGGCGTGCCGAATGCAGGCTGGGAAGGGCCTTTTCCGAGGAACGGAGACAGCAGGTCCCAGGCCAGGGGAGTGGGGTGGGTGTGGACAGCATTGGCCTCCCCCTGCCCGGGCCGCCTGCACCCTGTCCCTTTGAGTGCTCTGAGGGCCCCTGAGTCCTCCCGGCCAGGAGGCAGCACTCGCAGGGGAGTGGGTTGTTGGCAGCCACAGGCCAAGCCCACCAGGACCGTATGAGAAAGCAGGTACCGGAGGAAAGGGTCCTGCCGGCCTCCCCAGCACCGCGGCTCAGGGTGTGGCGCTCTGCAGATGAGGAAGCAGGGGATCCAGGTCGGGGAGCAGCCACCCCTGGCCAGGGACAGCCGTGTTCTGTGACTGTGAGTGACCACGGTCCAGGACCTTTGGACAGAACCACTTCCTCAGGTCCCCGTCCTGGCTTTTCCGGTCTTCGTCCCCACCCGGTCCCTGCCCTGGGCTGTCAGGGAAGGGCAGCTGTAGACCCCAGGCCTTCCACTGGTCTGTGGGCATCTGTCCTCGCAGTCAGCCTGTTGCTGGCCTGTGGCTGTGGCCTCAGCAGGACGGGGCTTACTGCAGCCCTCAGCGCCTCAGTGCCAGGGACCGGGGCAGTCCACCATCACCCACCGCCACAGGAAGCAGCGGGCCTCAGGCCTCCCCTGTGAGCATCCCCTCCTTCCGCGTGTCCATGAATCGTGCCTTGGGAAACTGGCTCCAAAGCAAACAGAGCCGGGGAAGGGGAGGCCGTTTCCCCAGGAGCAAATGCAGACACCTCAGGTCCCTCCCTTGCCTCTCTTTCCTCCTTACCCAGCCTGCCAGGGTGGGAGGAGGGACAGCAGGGACGGATGAGGGACAGGACCGCCCACCTCCCTGCAAGAGCCCAGCACGCAGGGGCTGCAGCATCCGGCCAGAGGATGCATGGTCCAGGGGCCCCCAACCTGCCGTGAGCCTTTGAGACTGGATACCATGTTCTCTGTCTGAAAACGGGGGCTTTGGCCTTACAGACCCCAAATGCACCCCACAGCAGGCCCAGGACCCCCGTTCCCACCAGCTGCTGCCCCAGCTTCCTCCCTGTAGGTCCTGGAGGCCCTGCCAGAGCTCCTGGCCGCTGGCATTTATCACACCTCTCAGGCAGCGTCCTGTTGCTGCCGCCACCTCCAGCTGACTTCCTGCCCCTCCCCGGCCGCCCGCACCCACCCTGGCCTGCAGCACACCAGGCAGCCAGCCCTAGAAGCCTGGCCCCGCTCACCATGCCCGGGTCCTCACCCCCGCTGCTCTCTTGCAGGGAAGGACATGGAGCCCAACGGCCTGTCGCTGCCCAGGGATGAAGGGCCCCCGACCCCAAGCTCCGCCACGAAGGTGCCACCGGTAAGAGCCTAGGCATAGAAGCGTCCATGGGCTGGAGCCTGGCTAGGGGGACAGCAGGAAATGGCTGGGGGAAAGGACAGCAGGGCGGCCACAGCCGAGCCCGCCTTTCCGGCCTGTTCCGGGAAAACAGGCCATGCTGCTCCGGGAGGGCTGCCGCTGGAGATTCGTGCTATTTTCACTCCTAGCTGTGGTGAACGGTGCTTCTGTGAACATGCATGCACGTGTATTTGAGTATCTGTTTTCAGTTCTCTCGGGTATAAACCTAGAGTGGAGTTGCTGGGTCATGTGGTCATTCCGTGATCATGCAGAACTCTCAGAATTCTCTGTTTAACTTTTGGAGGAACTGCCAAACTCCTTCCCAGCGGCTGCAGCATCTTCCGCGGCCACCCACGGCCACAGGGTTCCAGTTCCTCACCTCCTCACCAACGCCGGCTATTTTCTGATTTGTTCTTTTCTGCATTATGACAGTAGCTGTCCTAGTGGGCATGAAGTGGCCTCTCACTGCGGGTTCGGTTTGCATCTCTAATGACGGGCAACACTGAGGTCCTCATGCAGCTCCCGGCCACTTGTATATCCTGTTTGGAGAAATGTCTATTCCAGTTCTTTGTCCATTTTTGGAATGGGTCATTTGCCTTTTTGGTGCTGAGCTGTAAGAGTTCTTTATGCATTCTGAATACCAGGTCCTTATCTGATGCACAGTTTGCAGCGACTTCCTCCCTTTCTGTAGGTTGTTCTAAATTATATCTTTAAATAATTTTTATAGGTTGCAAAGTTCTGGTGAGATTGAAGTGCATGGTTCTAAGCAGCAGTTCTGATCTGTCAGGGTGCTTCCTTGTTGCCCTGTGCACTGATGCACAGCAGCCTGAGGAGTGACGGAGGACCCGGCATGCCTGGACCGGGTGCCCACCTGGCCTGCAGGAGGGAGGAGTGGGAAGGCACTCTCTGCAGTGCTGGGCAGGGTCTACAGTGACCAGACCCCAAAGTGCCATGCCCAGCTGGGGAGCGGGGGTTATAGGTGCTCTATCCCGTGCCCCCCAGTCTTGCCTCTCTCTTTCCCTGTGGCCTGAAACAAGCACAGTTCCATTCAGCTGCATCTGGTGGGAAGCGGGGCAGAGGGGAATTGGCAGCAGGTTCATCCGTCCGTCTGTCCGTCCATCCATCCGTCCATCCGTCCGTCCGTCCATCCGTCCATCCGTCCGTCCATCCATCCATCCATCCATCCATCCATCTGTCCATCCGTCCGAGATGCTTGCTAGGCCCCCAGCTGCCAGTGCAAATGGGTGCTAGGGTAGAAGCCTCCCCTGGTGGAGCTGTAGACAGCCATCAGCTCACCACAGAAACAGCTGTGAACGGCTGAGTGGCTGTATTGCAAAAGTCCTGGGCGGGCCAAGGGCAGTGTGTGTCACCAGGACTTGTGCCAGCAGGGCCATGAGCTGCTGCTTCCGGGGAAGCAGCTCAGGGAGCCTAAGAAAGGAGCAGGGGCTACCTGGCCACAGCGAAGCGCATTCCAGGCTGGGGATGGCACGTGCTGAGGGAGCGAAGGGCACTGTGAACAAGACCACAGCTCAGGGGACTCCCAAGAGGGCAACTTAGGACACCTTCTCTGCCAGCTGGCGTCCCTGGAGGCCCGTCACCTGGCCAGGGTCTGGCGCATGCCTCATCACCCACATCTGGCTCCTCATCACTCATCATCACCCCAAAGACTCCTTCGAAGTCAGAGCCCCCAAGGGCCCATCATGTGCCCTTTTCATCTTGTGATCCTGATGATCTTACTTGGCTAAGAGTGCCACACTGGAGCGATACTGCCTGGGTCCAGTCCCAGCTCCCCTCCTTACGAGCTGTGTGACCTTGGGCAGGTGTCTGGACCTCTCTGTGCACAGGCTCTTCCTCTGCACAATGCTGATAATGATAACGATCTGAGCTGTGGCATCTAATGTGCTTACACCCACGCACAGATGGCAGAACCATAGCACTCACTTCATCCCTGGCCCTTCCTGGCTCTGTGGGCATCTTCACTGGCATCTTTACTTTCTAAGCTTGGTGTCTAAGGCCAATCCTGGTACCCAGCACTGCCGGACCGCCAGTCCATGGAACGGTTCCGTGCCCTGACCCTTGCCAGCTCTTCATCTCTCTGTGCCTTGATTTCCCAGGCCGTAAAATGGGACAATAACCGGTCCCACCTCGTGCATGGCTGGAGAATTCGGAGGATGAATATGGGCAGCACCTGAGCAGGACCTGGTGTGTCCCAGCGGACAAGGCTTTAGCTCTGTACTTGGCACCATCATGACTGGGTGGTAGGCGGGCACCAGCGCCTGGGGCTTCCAGCCAGGAGGAGGCCTGAGGGAGGCTTTCCTTGCCCTGGAGGCTCCACTGGAAAGTGCTGAGCACCCACAGATGCCCAGCCAGAGCTGGGCTGGGCGGGCACGCTTTCTCTGGGAAAGGCCAGACGGCCTGGAGGCCCCGCCATGGCGCAGGCTCCGTTCCAGCTATTCAGTGAGCCGTTCAAGCGAGAAAGCAGCCGCAGACGACGTGTGACGATGGCATGCCTGTGCCAAGAAAACTTCCTTTATGGACACCGAATTTGAATTTCATGTAATTTTCACATCTCACAAAATAGTCTTCTGATTTTTTTTTCAACTTATGGAAACCGTGGAAGCTGTTCTTAGCTTGCAGGCCACAGGGAAGGAGGCCATAGAGGGGCTTCAGGACAGCTTGCTGTCCCGGCCTGCAGCCTTCAGACCTGCTTCTGTGTCCCAGCTCGCCCCTGCCAGACCTCAGGCTCCACATCTGTAGAAGAACCGTGGCCCCTTCTGGCTCCAGGGTCCTGGGACTGCTGCCCTTGGCCCATGCAGTCAGCCATGTGCTGGGCTCGGGTGCGGGCCTGGATACTGACCCCTGCCCGTGGCTCCAAGGGGTGTGGTGGGTGCCCCCACTGCACATCCCCTACCTGTACATCGGCCCTGCCCAGAGCTGGGCACATGCAATGGCCAGGGCGGGTGTGCTGGGTACCGTGGGGGCAAGGCCAGGTGGAGAAGTGGTTCTTTTGGGTGGATGCAGGGCTGGTGTCCAGAGACCCCGCCTGAGCGCTTGTGGCCACCATCTCATGACCGCCGCCAAGCTCCCCTGCTGTGAGCTCATCCCTCTGGCACCCTGACAGCTTCCTCTCAGGCCTCCCAGGTGTCCCCTCAGAGGGCTGTCCCTCAGGGCTCAGTCAGACCCGTGGGAAGCCAACCCTGAACCCTGATGTCCCCATGTTTCCCTACTTCCTGACTGCCCTGCCCCACGCTGGCAGGTGCCCCAGGAGGGTGGGTCCCCTCCTGTCCCCGGCATGTCCGTGGAGGGCTCTCTTCGGCCACCCTTGTTCTTCTGTCCCCCCATGGGAGCCCTGGAAGTACTGGTGGGTAGGACAGAGTGTACCAGCTGGGAAGGGAGCGGAGCACCCCTCTCTGACCTCTGCCCCTCGTATGCTTGACATCAGGCCAACCTGAGTTCCTGGCCCTGGACTAGCCCTGATGTCCTGTCCCCTGCACCCACCTCTCTCTCTCTTGCAGGCAGAGTACAGGCTGTGCAACGGGTCAGACAAGGAATGTGTGTCCCCCACTGCCAGAGTCACCAAGAAGGAGACTCTCAAGGTGAGCCTGGGCCCAGGGAGGGCGCAGCCATGTCATTATCAGACCGATGGCCACCAAGCCAGGGAGGTCACCCTCCCCGCCTGCCAAAGGGAGGGGTACAAACCGCGCCTGGTCACCTCCTTGCCCCCCGATTCCTCTCCTGCCCCTGCCCCTGGACCCACCCCTGGGCTGCAAAGGGAGGAGCTGGGGCAACTCAGCGCCTTCTCCCATGACCCACCTCGGGTGCCCCGGGCCCAGGCACAGAAGGAGAACTACAGGCAGGAGAAGAAGCGTGCCACGCGGCAGCTGCTCAGCGCCCTGACAGACCCCAGCGTGGTCATCATGGCCGACAGCCTGAAGGTAGGCGACACCCGGCCTCCGGCCACCCGGGACATGGCTCACCGTGCTGCTGCCATAACAAAGGACCATACACCCGGCGTGGCCGAAAACGGTGGAAATTCACTTCCCTGCATCCGGCTGCATCACGACAGCCTCTGCCCCATCCTCATGCGGCCTTTCCTTATCCACCTGTCTCCGCCTTTTCATAAGGACACCGGTGGTAGGCATTAGGGCCGCCTTACTCCAGCAGCCCCATCTTCATCTGGTTATGTCTGCAAAGACCTCATTTCCAAATAGGGTGGGGCCTGGCCAGTGGGCAGAGCATGCTGGGGAGGGAGGCATCGCTTCGGCTTCTGGGAAAGGACCGCACATCAGGGCCAGGTGTCCCATGTTCAGACCTCACGGAGACCATGGCCATTCACTCAGCCTCTGAGCCTCAGTTTCCCCTTGCACACAGTGGGGGTAAAACGGTCCAATTCCAAGGCTGCCAGGCAGCGCATACCAGATAAGTGCGCCCGGCCCTCGAGTCTGCAGAGCCTTGGGCCAGGCGGGCTCCTTCTACCCACATACCAAATTAGGAATCAAAAGTTAGGTCCAAAAGTAAATATTTAGAATGAGAAAAGAAGTGACAACTGCTTTCAGAATTTACAGAGCTGCCAGTTACAATAGTCACACCATTCGTTGCTGGTTCGAACTTGACCCACATGAACCTCACAAGGAAATCTGTCCCTGCCGCCACGTATTTCTTTGCATTTGCCATAGCACATGGGTTCCTTTTAAAACCTGGACGAGGCCCCTGCCCTGAGTTCCACTCCGAGTCCTGGGGCACTGCCCGCTGTGGCTTGGCCCTTGCCTGGGCACAAGGCAGGCACAAGACACCACCCCAGGGAGTGGGGGGCAAGGAAGGGGCCAGTTCCAAGCTGGTGTGAGGGAGCGAGGGAAGAGAAGGGCCCCTCGGCACCCCACCCTGGTCTGTGCCTGGCTCCCCACCAAGCCATCCAGACGCCCCGGGGGTGGTGGCACTGGAGGGCGGGCATTGACAGCAGCACCCTTCCTGCAGATCCGCGGCACCCTGAAGAGCTGGACCAAGCTGTGGTGCGTGCTGAAGCCGGGGGCGCTGCTCATCTACAAGACGCCCAAGGTGGGCCAGTGGGTGGGCACGGTGCTGCTGCACTGCTGTGAGCTCATCGAGCGCCCCTCCAAGAAAGACGGCTTCTGCTTCAAGCTCTTCCACCCGCTGGACCAGTCTGTCTGGGCCGTGAAGGTGCTGTGGAGGGCGGAGTGGAAGACAGAGGCCCTCCATGGCCAAGGGGCTTGTTCCTGGGGCCTTGGTGGAGGGTGGACCCAGCCAGTTGTCAAGTCCAAAATGGGCCCCTCGGGGTCTTGGGCAGGTCTCTTACCTTCCCTGAGCCCCACATGGGGCTGGGGGATCATATGTGGTTCTGGGTCCTCCATGCGAAGTACACAGGAGGCTGCACAGACATGGCAGGGTGGCCCCTTGGGTGGCAGCAAGGTTACCCCCGCCCCTCACCCAGCTGCTGTCCAAGAGGGAGGACGGTGGCCGCTCCCCACGGGTGGCTGAGGAACAGTGCCCAACCCTCACCCCTCCTAACCTGGGGCTGCCCTGCCAGGTCTAACTGGGGTGGGAAGCCAGAGAAAACTGAGCACCTGGTTACATTGGATTTCAGAGAAACATCAGGGTGCTTTCACACAACTATGACCCCAGCTGTGCATGGGAAAACTTAACATCAACAAGCTACTGGTGATTTCTCTGGGATTCGAATGTCACTGGGCATCCTGGGTGTGCATTTGCTGATTCTGGCCACCCCAAGTCGGGAGGCTCAGAGCTGGAAAGCTGAGGGCAGAGCTCCCCAACCTCCCCACCTCTCTGCAGCCAGGTGTCCACCTGGCCAGGTGCCTGGCCCCACCTGGTGGCCCCGTGACCCTGGAGGTGTCCAGGTGGGCATGAGTGTGAGTTTGCATGATTCTGCCTGACCTTCTATGCAGCTGGCCCTGGGTGTTGCCTCGGGTGACACCCTGATCTCTGTCTCTCCAGGGCCCCAAAGGCGAGAGCGTGGGCTCCATCACACAGCCCCTGCCCAGCAGCTACCTGATCTTCAGGGCCGCCTCCGAGTCAGATGGTGAGTCCCCGCCAGCTTGTGCATCTCTTCAGTGTCCCTACCTGAAGTGGCCCCCCTTTTGAGGTTGTAGCTCAGGTACAGATGGCCCCAGTCCAGTCCCTTCTGCTGCCTGGGGCCAGCCTGAAGTCTGGCCGGGATGAGCCCAGCTCAGAACCAGGCAGGCCTGCACTCACGGAGCCCCCACTCCTAGCCTCAGTTTTCCCACGGTAAAATGTGACATGAAAATACCACCTGTCACCCCAATGTTGTGAGAGCCTAGTGACCTTATAAATGCACCCATATAACAATTACTGAGCTCCAGCCACATGCCAGTGTGAACCCCAAACATCTGAGACAGGTCTCAGTTAATTTAGAACATTTATTTTGCCAGGGTTGAGGACGCGCCTGTGACATGGCCTCAGGAGGTCCTGACCCCATGTGCCCAAGGTGGTCAGAGCAGAGTTTGTTATTATACATTTTAGGGAGACATGAGACATCAATCAACACATGCAAGATGAACATTGGTTTGGACAGGAAAGGCGGGACAATCAAAGTGGGGAGGGGGCTTCCAGGTCTTTGGGAGATAAGAGACAAATGGTTGCATTTCTTTGAGTTTCTGATTAGCCTTTTCATAGGAGGCAATCAGATATGCATTTATCTCAGTGGGTAGAGGGGTGACTTTGGACAGAATGGGAGGCAGGTTTGCTCTAAGCAGTTCCCAGCTTGACTTTTCCCTTTTAGCTTAGTGATTTTGGGGGCCCAAGATATTTTTCTTTCGTATTTCCCCCCTTTTTCTTTTTTAAAATCTTTTGGAGAAAGCATTTTAGAAACAAATGAGGCTCTGGTATCAGGTTCCATCTGATCTCTTGTGGCTAGGATGGTTTATTCCTAGACAGACAGGCAGGTCCCAAGTTACTAGGAAAGCTCATTTTTAGAAGGTTTGTGAAGTCTCATGTCCTATGAAGAAAAGATAGGGGGAAGAAGGAAGAAAAACGACAACGAACAAAAGAACAATCCTGGGAAATCAATATAGGCCACATTACTCTGTAGTCCATACATCAGTAGGCAGATATGAAAGTGGCATGTGTATGTAAATAGGTTGCTGTTATTTTCTTCTGAAGTTTCAGTTGTCTAGCTTCAGTTTGCAGGCTTTATGAAAGCACAGCTTAATCTTCAGTGACTCCAAATTAGGAAAAGTAGGGGAAAAAAAGGAAAAAAATTGAAAACATTATTTTGAAGACTTGTAGCCAACAAAAATTAGAATTTCATCCAAACTGTAGAAGATAACAAAAATTGAAAAACATTAGGCAAGACTAGAATCTAACAACAGCTGTACTGTAGTTTTTGAAACATAATTTTTCTCTCCAGCTTCCCATTTTAACTAAGGACGAATCATGGTAGGACTGGTTTGCTTTATTATACTTGGCCTAAATATTTATATACAGTGCACCAAGAATAATTATTTTTTTACATAGGCTTTTTAATTGGCTTTGATGGAACTTTGTTTCATAGACGGAATCTCAGATAAGACTTTCTTAAAACTGAATCCAGTCATGGAATTTTACCATTAAATGCCTATACGTTGGGTGAATTATTGTCCTCTTGAGGTTTGAAGATAGATTTGGAGGTCCTGGGCCTGTCAGAAAGTGACATTCTTTACTTACACAGGTCAGGAACCCTGTACAGGGACTGTGTAGACAAAAGTATGAGGCCAGTTTTTCCAAGGGGCTTTCATTGGCTCTATAAGTCAAGTTTGAGTCCTTAAAGGAAAGCACATCATTCCAGTCAAGCATTGGTAAAATAACCAATTTCTCCAATTGTGTCCTGTTACAAAGGAAAACAGATTCTTATTGCACTTATGCAAATAACTGTATTGTCATAAGTCAGGAATACTCACAAATAGTTTCCAAATTCTGTAGAAATCAGGTAGAGAGAAACAAATATGCTCCAATTTTTTTCCATAGAAGTATACTTTACTCAATTGTTAAAAGTTTTCTTGACTCTGAAAAACAAAACAAAGGATCAGCAATATTTTAAGCAAAAAGTCAAAAAGATTACTTCACATTTCTATTAGTTTAGTCCATGCAGTTAATTCCTGTTCTGCTTGATATTCATGAACATTTCAGCTTTCCATGAGTCCTGAAAGTTTTTCCTCTATTCTGATGCCACAGTCTCTAAAGTTATTAGAAACCAGCATTCAGGCACCTGTTACGAGTTTTATAGCTGATGATAAAACCACCTTCTAAAGAGGACCAAAAACAAGACAATAATTATCTGTAGATGACAAAAAGTTTTAGGGCACCCATAGTCAAAGACACAATTGACAAGGAAATTTGCTTCCTCTGTGGCACAAAATAATTTAACATAACAATTATGATCATTACTGATAATGTACATTAAGACATATCAGAATTATAGGAATTTCCCATAATTTTGGAATACATACCAATGACATATTTATACAAATACACCCCAAATAAAACCAAACACCATTTTATATTTGATAATGCTTCCTGTATAATTTTTATACCAAATAAGCCAAATATGTCATTTTTGGCCTTTAGGGAACCTATTAATAATATCTTAAAGGATTAGGTTAGAAAAAGACATAATTTATAATTTGATTTTGGAAATTTTGTTAAATATCAAAGGTTTAAAACATTTGATATAAAATAGAACTACAGGTCATTGCAAAATAAGTCATTCATTTGACCAAAGTGATAACTCAAGGATTTCAAAAAAAAAAAAAAGGCAAAAACCTTTATTCTTTGAGACATGAAACGTAATTTACAAACAATAAGCCCTAATAACATAATGAAGCCAATTAAATCTGTTTTCCAAAATTACAATCTATAAAATATTCATCTTGATCATAAGATATAACTTCCATAAGCCTTTATAACCTTTATTAAGGAGTCAGTTATTGTTTCAAGAAAACCTTATTAATCTGACACAGGGGCCCATATTTGCGTCAGTGTGACTTTGACATTAATGATTAATTTACAGAGAAACTGAATTTATTTTATCTCTCAAAGTTGGCTCTTACAATCTCACATGCCTACCTCTTTTGGGATAGTCCCTGGACCTTGAGGAGTTGAATAGCTTTAATTTCTGGCCCTGTGCCTCAGGAATGTGGTTTATTTTGATTGGCATCTTCTACTGGGCCTGAAGATGAGGCTTTAAATTGCTGTCAGTGTTTAAGATTTAGCAGGACTTCGTGTTCTTTTTAGACCCAGGAGTCAAATTTCTGTAACTCAATGTTGCAAGGACTTTAAAAGCACATATGGGAAGATACAAGGATGTAATAACCTTAATTTTTTTAAAAAATTTAATCTCAGTTTTTCCTAAGCAAAACAAACTTAATAATAATGGCATAGGAATTATTTCAATAAACTGTAAAATCTGTTAGGCCAGCTATCAAAAGGCAAAAGAAAGTACCTTCTGCAGTGCACAGAATATCATGTTAGAAGAAAACATTTTCTTTAAGAAAACATTGTTAGTATCAGGCCACAAAAAGAAACAGAACCTGAGGAGGAAAACAGAACTTATATAAGCTGAAAATAAGTTGAAGGGGAGTGTTACTATTTCATGCCTTTTAAAAGGGAAGAGAAAACAAACTGGTGAGAGGCAATAAAAGTTGAACTTTGGGTTAAAATTAAAATATTAAAATCTCTTATAATTGATTAAGAGGAAATCAGCCCCTTAGGAAAATGTCATTGTTCTAACCAATTCTTTAGTGTATAAGTGTTTGGTTTTTTTACATAAAACCCAATATCTATAAAGACCATTATAATTTCCCTTTAATCATAGACAACTTGATCATATAAAAGGTTTTGGTGTTTTGTTTTGTTTTTTTAAAAATAGATCCTCTTATTGTGACTTACACAGACCATTCATGACATGCTTGGACCTCCTTGTTTGTCCTGAACATCCCTCTTTCTTAAACAACCAGTCATTTTACTCTAGGACTAAATTTACCATACAAGATTCTTTCTCATATGAAATTATTTCTCTTTAAGCTTTCTTATCAAAAATACAAAAACAAAAACATTCTTTATGACTTTCTTTACATCTCTTTTACTCTTTTATTTCCTGATTCCTTTTACCTTGTTTTATACATGACCTTTACACTTTGAATTAGACAGAAATTGTTCACTTTTTTTTAAATGGACACACTTTTGTTTTTTAGAAAGAATATTTCCCTACAAATATATTTTTATTGGAAAATATCCAAATAGTGAAATATCTGTCATTTAATCTAACTTTAGATTCTAAGTTATGATGAGTTTGTCCACAAGTATTTATCCTATTACATTAACCTAATTATTTTAGTCATTTACCTAGATTATTTATAAAAACTGCAATTGTCATTATTTAAAGTTATGGAACCACCACTGCAAAATTATAACTGAGACAGTGAAAAAGATTGGACCTAACTGATGCAATCTTGCTTCTAACCTCCAAGCTAACCTTGTTCATTCCTGGGCATAGGTTGAACTAACTTTGGGAGAAACTTAGTTTATAGTTTAGCTGAAGCAAAGACTGTAACAGCCTTTCTCAAAATAAGCCTAACTGTGGACTAGACCACCTAAAGCCACCAGATTAGAAGTTATGGTAATCTTACTAAATTTAAGGTGTAGCTATTTTAATTAAACCAATATTAATGCCTTACTTATTAAAGATTACACAAGCAAAGATCATTCCATCTTGGGCTGGGTTTATAGTTTTGCAACCCCTCTGCCAAATTTTGACACCTTATGGTATTTGGCATGGATAAGTATGACATTGCTTGATTAATAAATCAAACAAAAATGTATGCTGGAAATTCTTAAGACATTTCTAATATTACTTTGCCAAATAATTTTAAAGCTAGCTTATTTATTAAAGATTTTACTTAAGTTACATAAACTTGAAAAAGCATTTAACTCATCTTTTGTTTTTTCCTGACAACATATTTGATTCAAGTGTGTTTATTTTCTTAAGCCAATCAATCAGAGCCCTTTTATATATTTTCAGTAGTGAAACATTGTACACATCACATAAATACATAGACATATTAGGCATACCAATAGAAGTACGTCTCATAGGTTTATAAAAACTTTTTTTTCCTTAGACTTTCAGATTCTTGATAACCTGTTTCAGGTTATCAAGATAGGCAGTTGTCAGCTAAAGATCCTTAAATTCGCATAAGAAAGGAAACAACTCAGGTGAAAATCAAATAGCAAAATTTGTATCATTATTAGGTACAGAGAGAAAGTCTGGTGGTGCTAGAGGGAGACTAAAGATGGATGCCAAATCAAAATTCTAGAAATCGATCATAGCCTTGTATAAGGAGACCGATTTTATTTAGCGAGGGACTTCCTATCTTTTAACTGGATCTGAGCTCTGGGAAGAGCCCACACTGAATCCTGGGTCTCCAAAAATGGAGAATTATTATGAGCTTAGGCACATGATGTTATTACAGTGCACTTAAATTTTTTTTAAACAAAGACATTTCTAATTGTTTAAACCACACTCTTCCTTAAAAACCCATGAGTAACCTCTGTTGCAATAACTATTTTAGTCCAAAAAAAACAGGTAGCACAATAGAAAAGTAAGCAATTTAAGAGCTCAGATAAACTTGTCTGTTTACATTCTTGGGGTTTCATAAGAAAAACAACTTTCTCCCCCAAAAAGAGTCTGGTGCCTTCTCCATTTTCTTAAAGGAACCCCAGGCTATTATAAATTATTTTAGTTCCCCCATGCAGCAGAGGGTGCAGGAGAAAGGAGAGACAGCAGAAGTGAATGAAGACACAGAATTCAGTCAACTGAAAAGAAAAAACTTTTGCTCAGAAGAAGACAAGATCCTAGGAGAGAACCAAAAACAAAACATGAAGGCCTTTTAAATGTAAACACACATACACACACACACACACACACACACACACACACCTTGGATGTTAGCTTTTAATTAAGCTGACTTTTAACCATTGAGCTTCTTTAAAAATATAGTTTTAAATCTCATTCCGTATCTCAACTAGGACAAATTGCTGCTATTTCAGAAGTACAGTCATTACTCTTGCAGTTTGGCCTGGCTAGTGAAAACGTGGCCATGTTACATCAATAAAGCCCCCTGGTAGTCAAAATCAAAATCTTTCCTCTTTTTTCCTTTCGCTGGCCATTTTTCTCCTCCCATCAGGGAATTTAGCCACTTGAGAGGCGTTGTTCCCCATAATTTGGAAGTTCCTTCAGATTTGATCAAGTCAGAGAGAGTTCAATGGGAAAAAGACCAAAACAACAAAAACTGAAACAATCAACAAAAAAAACCAGTTAAGCAAAACAATCGCACACTTAGACGACTGCTGAGCGCTCTAATGGTAAGGGGAAATTACGACCAGCTGGCTCTTAATCTTAAATTTAGCCAAGACTAACCACAATTCAGTTGCTTACTTAGGAATGGGTCTCAGGCTGAAAACTACACTCCACCATCCTAGAAGCAGGAAAAGAAAAAAAAAAAACGTCATGATCCCTGTTGGAAGCGAGCTCAAACTCCATAAAGGAGTTACCTGTCTTCCGTCGTCACAGAAGCAGGAAAAACTTGCCTGCCTTGTGTTGGAAGCAAGTAAAACTCCAAAAGGAGGAGTTGTACAGGAAAATAAGCTTTAGCTCTCAACCGAATTTTGGGAGAACAGGGATTCTCTGGAGGGGGTGCTTCTAGGCCTCAGCAAATGGTCTTATTGGTTTCAGCCATAAAGTTAGTTCAAGCTGGTACCAAGGGCCGACAGAAGACTTGTCAAACATCAGGGACACCTCCACTCAGAACCCCTCAGTGGTCACCAAAATGTAAATCCCGAATATCTAACACAGGTCTCAGTTAATTGAGAAAGTTTATATTGCCAAGGTTGAGGACCTCACACTTATTAATAGTGTGACTTGTCACAGGCCACTGCAAGACGCTCTTGTGAGTGTGGGGACCGCTGTTAGTGATCACACCAGGACATGAGTGTCACCCAGGTGGACACATGCCCCACAGGAGGACCCTTGAGTGGTGCTGTCACCCTGCCCAGCAAGGCAGCAGGGCTGAGGGCCCAGAGCAGGGCTTGGAGGAGGCCAGCTGTCGACCAGCCTCTGCCCCTACCACTGTCCACAGACCCTCTGGGCAGCCTCAGGAAGGGCTCCTCCCTGGTGTGCAAGCCCCTCCTCAGCCCTCCCCACCCTCCTGCCTTGACTCCAGGCCCTCGGGAGCTCCCAGCACCCTGACCTCCGCTTCCCAGTGAGGGAGGACCCTCCTCCCTGACTACACCTGCAGAAACCTGAGGGCAGCTCTCAGGGTGGGAGGCCGGCTCTGGTGTGACCTGGAGGGGTCACTTACCACGCTGGCCCCTCGTCAGCCATGTGGGTGGTGGTGGTGGGTGAGGCTGTGCCGTGAGCATCCCCAGGCGCCTCTACAGGGCTGCCTCCCCAGCACACCTGTCCCCAGGCCGCACCTGCCTGCTTGGGAAGTCCTCAGTCCCCAGGGGTTCCCATGTCCACCCCCACACAATCTGCAGCTGGATGCGGGTACGGGAAGGGAGGGGACCCAGCGACACAGTCCCTGCTGCGTCTGGGGTGGAGGGGGTGGGTCCCCGAAGGGTCAGAGTGACGGGAGCCTCCTGGGGCTCCTTGGGGATGGGGGACGTAGAGAGGTGGGGTGGGGCCTGCTCACCCCGTGTGCCCTGCAGGCCGCTGCTGGCTGGACGCCCTGGAGCTGGCCCTGCGCTGCTCTAGCCTGCTGAGACTGGGTGCCTGCAAGCCGGGCCGAGATGGGGAGCCGGGAACGTCGCCAGACGCATCACCCTCATCACTGTGTGGGCTGCCAGCCTCGGCCACCGTCCACCCAGACCAAGACCTGTTCCCGTGAGCGAGGCGAGGGCATGGGGGGTGGTGACTCATGGGATCTCCTTGTAGGTGAGGAAGACGGGGAGAGGACGGCCCCAGCCTCCGCTCTGGTGGGCTGCAGGCTGCAGGCAGGGACGCGTTCATTGCAGCGTACCCTAGAAGCCTTGGCTTCTTCCTCTATAAAACGGGGCTGTGGTGTCAAACGTGGGTTGTGGAGGCGATGACAGACCGGAACATAGGGGAAGTGCCAAACAGCGAGGGCTGGGAGGCCCAGAGGGGTGTGCCAGGGTCTCACCCTTGACAGGGACCCACTGGCACCATCTACCTTCCAGACTGAATGGGTCTTCCCTGGAGAACGATGCGTTCTCAGACAAGTCGGAGAGAGAGAACCCTGAGGAGTCAGATGCTGAGACCCAGGACCACAGCCGGAAGAACGAGAGCAGCAGCGACCAGTCGGAGACCCCCGGGGCCCCGGCGCAGAGAGGGACCACCTATGTGCAGCAGGCCCAGGAGGAGCTGGGGGAGGTGAGAGCCCCCGGCTGGGAGCCCCAGGCATCTCCTCTGCCTCAGCCCCTTGTTCTGGAAGCAGAGGTAGCCATGCCTCATCCTAGGGGGACCACCTGGGGCCCAGGGGGTGGCTCTTGTCCCCATCACTTGGCAGTGAGTCTGGGAGCTGTCTTTTAGGTAAACAGGCTCCTTCCCTCTTCTGAAGAAGCAGCTTTTGGCTGGCTGAGGTGCAGATGTGGGATGGGCAGGGGCAGCTCCCTTCTCGGGCTGGAATGCACTGGCGGGAGAACCAGAGGCTCTGGAGAGGCCCTTGACCCCTTCTGGGGGGTGGCCTCACTTCCTCGAGGAGCACGGAGGAGGGTGTGCAGGGTGTAAGTCCCAGGCTTACAGGCACCTGCATACTTGCTGCTCCCCGGGCCCTGGGAGCGCCGTGAACAAGACAGAGCTGGGCCCTGGGCCCCCAGTGCATGGGCAGCAGGAAACACAGATGAGAAACCCACAAACATGGGAGGAGGCTGGGGAGCAGGTGAGGGGATGATCCGGGCCGGCGACTGTCTGAAGACGTGAGTGAGGACAGGGAGGATGGTGTTCTAAGAAGATGGACTGTCACCCGTGCACAAGGCCGAAGCAGGGGTAGGGACCGTCACCAGTGCACAAGGCCGAAGCAGGGGCGGGGACCGTCACCAGTGCACAAGGCCGAAGCAGGGGCGGGTGGCAGGCAGTGGCGCCAGTGTCCTGAGAGCACACCCCCAGAGGAACAGCCAGGGAGCTGACTCCCCGCAGCCTGAGAGAACGCACGTGGCCCTGGGCACTGTGGGGTGTCTCAGGAAGGGGAGTCCAGAGGAATCACAGGATCTGAGCTTCCACTGGGCAACTTGGGCACAGGCCGAGGAAGCCGGGCTGTGCTCTGGCATGGGTGCTGTCAGGAACAGGAGGCTCTGTGATCTGGGATCTTGTCATTCTCGTCCGGGAAGTGGGACAGGAGGAGCAAGGCTGTGGCCGTCACCAAGGGCAATGGCAGTCCTGGTTTCAGCAGGAAAGGGGATTGAAGTTCTTGCTGCTGTTTGGGCGAGCATCGTGTTCACATCTTGCTCTGCATGGACATAGAGCGGGGCATCCATAGTCTGTGGAATCCCTCGTGTTCAGTAGAACACCGTGGCCTCCCTGTGGCTGCTGTTCCCACAGAACTCAGGCTCCTGTGCAGGGATGGGAAGGTTAGGGTGGGCCTGGGGGGAGTGGACCGGGGGCCCCGGGAGCCTTGGGCTGAGAGCGTTGGGGAAGCCACCAGCGGGTTAGGCAGGCCCCTCGGGACAGCCGAGGGGCAGAGGTGGACACTGGGCCACCTGTAGGAAAGAGCCATTGTGGGGAGAAAGCCGAGGGCACCCTGGACCTGGCTGTAATGGAGAAGGGAGAGGTGGCAGAGTCAGGGTATTTGGGGAGGTAGATTGGACAGATCCCAGCCAGATGGCAATGAGTGACGCTGCTGTGAGCCAGGCAGGGCGGGCTGCTGCAGGTGTGAGCCCAGGGCTCTGGGCAGAGACCTGGGCATGAGGGCATTGGGTGGGCAGCCAAGGGGCACCCAACCTTCAGAGGCCGAGCACAGATGAGGCTTCACAGAGGTGGGCAGGGAGGTGGGAGGAGGGGTTGCAGGACCAGCAGTGCTGAGAACGGGGGCGGGATGAGAAGAGGGGGTGACGGCTGGATCAGTGAGGGGCGATGGGGACCTGCCCTGAGACAGCCTCAGCAGAGAAGACGGCAGAAGCCTGAGGGAAAGGGTTCAGGAGGATGGAGGGGCAGGAACAGAGCTGGAAGGTCCCTGACAGCCGAAGCTGCACGTCATTTCCAAGCCCCAAAGCTGGCTGGGAAATCAAAGCTACAGCACTGGGCCCCCGACCCCTCATGGGCCAGCCCCTCACAGGGTCAGACATGGCTCCTGGGTGCCACGCACACTCTCCACTAGGCCAGTGCCACAGGAATCTGTCCGTGGCCCCGCAGGCACAGAGAGGGAAAGCCACTTGCCTGAAGCATCCGGCAGCAGGGGCAAGATCCTGCTCACAGACCACACCCCATCTTGCGCCCTCCCCTGGGCAGCTGTCGTCAGGCTAGACATGCAGACAGCCCTGAGTTCAGATCTCACCTGTGCCATGTACCAGCTGTGTGATCTTGGGCAAGCCACTGGTCCCCTATGTGGAGGGGGAGGACCAGTGTCCCCGTACCCTGCGGCTGCAGTGAAGTGCAAGTCTGGAGTGAGAAAGGGGAGCCCTGTCACCCCAAGTCACATGTTGGGCAGCTGTATGAGGATTAGATGTCTCAGGAGTGGAGGAGATGAGGGGGCCTTTGTGAGGGGACCACAGGCTTCGGAGGGGACAGATGAGTTTACGGCACCCATGACGGTTTTGTGGGTGCAGGCTCCCCTCCAAACTCATCCAGTTGTCTACATTCAATATCTAAAGCCCTCTGTATACCAATCATACCTCAACAAAGTGGTTAAAAAACAGAGAAAGAAATATAGTTTTTTTAAAAAATGGAAGAGCAGGCTGGGCACAGTGGCTCATGCTTGTAATCCCAGCACTTTGGGAGGCTGAGACGGGTGGATCATAAGGTCAGGAGTTTGAGACCAGCCTGTCCAATATGGTGAAGCCCCATTTCTACTAAAAAATAACAAAAATTAGCTGAGGTGTGGTGGCACACGCCTGTAGTCCCAGCTACTTAGGAGGCTGAGGCAGGAGAATCGCTTGAACCCAGGAGGCGGAGGTTGCAGTGAGCTGAGATCGCACCACTGCACTCCAGCCTGGGCAACAGAGTGAGATTCCGTCTCAGAAAAAAGGAAGAGCCAGCCAAAGCCCTGCCTCCCCAGGCAGCTGTGAAGACAGGGCGGGCAGCAGCCTCTCTGTTCCCTGGGCCCAGGGTCCCACGAAGCACAGAGGGGTTTCTACAGCAGGTGCTGAAAGGCTGTACCCTGCCCTTTAAGGGGGGCAGGGCATGGGGTCCCTGGGCCGGGAGCAGGGACAGGAGCAGGCCTGGACCAGGGCTGGGGGTGCCCCAGGGGCAGGGTGGAGACACACTGGAAACAGTTCACATCTGACGGGGCTGAGTTGGCCTCATGAGGCCACAGGGGCCAGGCCAGGGCTTCACACCCGAAGGGGTGGCAGATGCAGCCTCCTCCAGCCAGAGCTGCCACTGCCCCGGCACCCCTTCCTTGCGGCTCCTCCATGCAGGCCCTGACTGCAGCCTGTCTCCCGCAGCTGGGTGAGGCTTCCCAGGTGGAGACGGTGTCAGAGGAGAACAAGAGTCTGATGTGGACCCTGCTGAAGCAGCTGCGGCCGGGCATGGACCTGTCCCGCGTGGTGCTGCCCACGTTCGTACTGGAGCCACGCTCCTTCCTGAACAAGCTCTCCGACTACTACTACCACGCAGACCTGCTCTCCAGGTGAGCGTCACGCCAGGAGGGGCGCCCCACACCTCGCCGTGCATCTGCAGGAGACCCACAGCCCTTCAGCCCCTGCCTCCCCGGTGGGGGCTTCCAGAGTCCCCTAGCTAATCTCAGCCCACTGTTCCTGCAGCCCTCCCCTCCCAGAGGGCCTTGTCTCCAAGATGGGCCTGGGAGGAGCTGGTGGAGAGAGAGCATCGTTCCCTCAGGGCCAGGGCCATCTGTGGTGAGAGGTGGGGTCAGTCCCAGGCACCTGCCATGCACCCTGAGCCCTGCACCCTCAAGCTGGAAGGGATGGGATACAGAGGCAGGAAGGGGCTGCAGAGGCAGGAAAGGGCTACAGAAGCTGGAAGGGGGCTGCAGGCTTGGGAGCCAGGCAGAGGGAGCAGGGTGGGAACAAGAGTGTGGGCGGGGTGCTTCCTGGAGGTGGGGGCACCCTGGCAGCCCATGTCAGCAGTGCCCTCTGTGCCCCAGCATGGGAGCAGCCCTGGCACTTTCTGATTAGAAGAACCCACTTCCCTGGAGAAAATTCTCCTGCTTGGGGGTGGCCAGAGGACCCAGGCCAGGCAGCCTGTTTCCAGCTGAGTGGGTGGAGGTTGGGATGGTAGGAGAGAGGGGTCAGGGAAAGGGAGGGTGGCCCATGGCCTCGGAGCGGGGGTCAGCGTTCTCCCGCCCCATGGCAGGGCCGCGGTGGAGGAGGACGCCTACAGCCGCATGAAGCTGGTGCTGCGGTGGTACCTATCTGGCTTCTACAAGAAGCCCAAGGTGAGCCCCTGCCAGCGGGGGAGGGTGGGGCTGGGGCCCAGGGGTCTGTCTGCTCAGTCCCCGTCCCTTGGCCCTTTCCCTTGTCCCTGAGCCGCCCCCTCCTCCACATGGCCTTGCAGGATCCTGGTCACCCCTACAGAGGGCCCAGGTCCTTGGTGATGGGGGACAGGGCCCCACTTCCCACAGGGGAGTTCTGGGTGGCTCAGGCCAGGCCCCCAAGGGTGGTTTCAGTTCCCTGAGGGGCCCAAGCTGCACCCCTTCCTTATCCCCCAAGAAGACAGGCTCAGGCCGTGTTGGAGATGGTGCCAGAAGACTGGCTTTCAACCCCGAACCTCGAGGAAACTTTGGGATCTGTGGTTTTCATAAGTTTTTAGCCATGAGCTCCCTTTAGAACCACAAACCCAAGACTCCGATGACAGCAGGCTGCTCTGGTTACAGTGAGGGACAGGCGCCCGCAGCTCCCCCGACCCCACCATGGAGCCCTGGGGCTCCATGGGAAGCAAGTTTGAAAACCACGATCCTGGTTCCACTTCCTCATTGTGCAGATGGGGAAACTGAGGCTCGGAGAGGGGAAAGGATGGCCCGAGTCACACAGCAGGTGCGGGGTGAAGGCGGGACTCCTGACTGCCTGGTGTCCTCCGTGGCCTTCAGCAGGCCACGTGCAAGCTACACCCAAGGTCAAGGAGCGTGTGACAAGGTCGGGGTCTCGTGTCCTTCCTCCAAGCTAAGAAGTGGACAGGATTATCCTGAGGCTGTCCCCCAAGAATGTAAACCACAGGCAAAACAGTCCCCCCAAATCAGAAGTGAGGTGCTGTTCCCAGATGCTAGCAGCAAACCAGGCCAGCAGGCAGCGGACAGCCCACCCACGCTGCCCCCCAGGCCACATCCCTTACCTGCTCTGCACAGTGGGTCCCTCACCTGCCCGGTTCCTCACACAAGTCTCTGTTGCGTGCAGGGAATCAAGAAGCCCTACAACCCCATCCTGGGGGAGACCTTCCGCTGCTGCTGGTTCCACCCCCAGACTGACAGCCGCACGTTCTACATAGCAGAGCAGGCAAGAGCCCCTCCACTGCACCTGGCCTGGGCGCTGGACTCGTGGGGGCGGGGCCCTGGCCACAGGCAGGAGCAAGCGTGACCCCAAGGGCCCGCTTCCCAGGGGCCCCACATCCTGCCCAGTGCTGCCAACAAGGATTCTCGCAGAAGGTGCAGACACTCCATGGCTGTGGCAGCAGACAGCATCTCCCTAGGGAGAGGACGGTACATTCCATCTCCCAAGGGGGCCTTCTGGGGCAGTCAGGGCTCCCGAGCCCCACATTGAAGCCTGCCTGCCCTGGGTGTCGTGAGCGAGAGCCAGGAAGGCCCCTACCCGAATCCTGGGATGGGGGTGGGGGTGCATCTGGGACAGGGAGGGGTCTTCTTTGAAGCTGGACTCCCGCTTCCTGGGATGACCTGTTTCTGAGCTGTTTACAGAGCCGCCTCCCCGCACACAGGTGTCCCACCACCCGCCCGTGTCTGCCTTCCACGTCAGCAACCGGAAGGACGGCTTCTGCATCAGTGGCAGCATCACAGCCAAGTCCAGGTTCTACGGTGAGGAGGTCACCCCGGGCGCCTCCTGGGGCCTCAGGGAAATGCAGTGGGGGGCTGCAGGAGCTAGTGGGCCAACGTCTCAGGTGGGGGCCGTGTGCCTGTCCCTCCTAACCCTCATAGAGACCACCGTAGTCAAATGCTCAGACCCAGGCACCAGGCAGGGCTTCCGCAGCTCCCCTGAGCTGAGAGTGGGCACCTTTTGTGGGGACACCGTGAGAACTGAGAGAGGCACCTGCATGGAAAGGTGTGGACCAGGGCTGAGTGCTGCATGGCTGTGTGAATCCGCTACAATGAAATGAAACTTAAGCCTGGGTGCAGGGGCTCACGCCTGTAATCCCAGCACTCTGGGAGGCTGAGGCAGGTGGATCACCTGAGGTCAGGAGTTCAAGACCAGCCTGGCCAACATGGCAAAACCCTGTCTCTACTCAAAATATAAACATTAGCTGGGCATGGTGGTGGGCACCACTCAGCTACTTGGGAGGCTGAGGCAGGAGAATCGCTTGAACCCAGGAGGTGGAAGTTGCCGTGAGCTGAGATGGTGCCATTGCACTCCAGCCTGAATGACAGTGTGAGACTTTGTCTCCAAAACAAGAAAAAATGAAACTGAAACCGAAGACTTTCTGTGGCCACATCACAGCGCTCAGTGTTGGTCTCAGAGTGGGACAGGGAGGGGAGAGGGGAGCTCTGGTCTTCGCAGCAGCCCCACTGGACTGCGCTGCTCGGGGACCTGGCAGCTGCGGGTGCACAGAAAGCGGCTGTTTCCATGTCTTCCCATCAGTCGTACGTTTCCTATCGGTTCCATCCTGGGCAGGTGTGTGCCGGTTGCCTCTGTGTGCCCAGCTCTCCTGGGTGTGTGGAAGTCTGGGAGGGGCCCACATGCCACTGCCCTCAGGTTCAGCGCATCTTTTCCACCTCTGTCCTCTCCTCACTGGCCATGCCTATGACTCGGCCCTTCCACAGGGATGTTTAAAGTCTGAGGCTGGGGGGCTCAGGCAAGTTTGAAAAGGTTTGCAGCCTCCACCCTGAGACTCTTCAGTTTCGTGACTGCAATAAACCACGAACAAGTCAAAGATGAAATGTCTTCTCAGCGCAGACGTCACGCACACACAGGACGGGGATTTGACAGAATCTCAGGCCCAAAGAGGTTAAGTGAGGCACCCACAGTCACACTGCTGGAGGTGCCGGGAGCGCGTTCGGCTGTTGGAAGGAGCTCTGACCCTGCGACTTAGGGACGGCCGCAGTTGTGAAGGAGCTGGCTGCACTCACTGGTCCCTCTGCCTTTTGTCTCTGCAGGGAACTCGCTGTCAGCTCTGCTGGATGGCAAAGCCACACTCACGTTCCTGAACCGCGCGGAGGATTACACCCTCACCATGCCCTACGCCCACTGCAAAGGTGAGGGGCTCAGCTACCTACCCCAAGGGCAGAGCCAGGCTCCTCCCTCAGTGACATCGGCTAGGTGATAAACCCCTTTAGTTATTTGCTGGAAGATATCTTTACTTCACTTCACCTTCACTCACCCATGACTTTTTTTTTTTTTTTTTTTTGAGACGGAGTTTTGCTCTTGTTGCCCAGGCTGGAGTGCAATGGTGCGATCACGGCTCACTGCAACCTCCACCTCCCAGGTTCAAGTGATTCCCTTGTTTCAGCCTCCTGAGTAGCTGGGATTACAGGAATGCACCACCATGCCCAGCTAATTTTGTATTTTCAGTAGAGATGAGGTTTCTCCATGTTGGTCAGGCTGGTCTTGAACTCCTAACCTCAGGTGCTCCACCCACCTCAGTCTCCCAAATTACAGGCGTGAGAGCCACCACGCTCGGCCTGGCCCATGACTTCCGAAGGTGCGTAATTCCAGGTAGATTGCTGTCTTACTGCCCTTTCAACATACACATTTTGTTTGCCTTCTGCCTTCCATTGCTGTTGGGGATGATCAGCTGCCAGCCAGCCCATTTGTCACATAATCTGCTTTTCCCTGTAGCTGCTTTGAAGATCCTCTCCTCACCTTGGTGCTCTGTTGTCTTGCTATAGTGTGTCAGTTTGGAATTCCTTTGATTTTTTTCATTAACAGACTTTATTTTTTATAATAGTGTTGTGTTTACAGAAGAATTGAGCAGGAGGTAGAGTTCCTGTGTGTCCCTTCCACACAGCGCCCCCTATCCGTAACATCTCACATTGAGGTTCTCCATTTGGTGCCATTGATGAGCCAGCACTGATACACTGTTATTAGCTGAGTGCACAGGTCACTTCTCTTGCGTTTCTTGTGTTGCTCATTGTATGAGTTTTGATAAATACAGAAGGACTTGTATCTGCCATTACCGTATCTCACAGAATAGTTGCACCACTCTAAGAATCTCTTATCATGAGACGTGAATAGATGGATCCACATACTCCTCCGTCCCCCTAGGCTCTGGCCACAGCTGATCCTTTTACTGCCTCCATAGTTGTGCCTTTTCCAGAATGTCATGTAGTTGAAATCATATGGTGTGGAGCCTTTTCAGATTGGCTTCTTTCACTTAGCAATACACACGTAAAGATTCCTCCACTGGGGATAGTGGTTCATGCTTGTAATCCCTGCACTTTGGGAGACCGAGGTGGGGGAATTGCTTGATGGGGGTTCAAGACCAGCCTGGGCAACATGGTGAAACCCTGTCTCTACCAAAAATACCAAAAAATTAGCCAGACGTGGTGCTGCGCTGGTGGTCCCGGCCTTGGGAGGTTGAAGTGGGAGGATTACCTGAGTCCAGGAGGTAGAGGCTGTGGGGTGGGGGGGGGCCCTCATGACACCAGTGCACTCCAGCCTGGGCAGCAGAGTGAGACCCTGTCTCAAAAAAAAAAAAAAAAAAATCCTCCATGTGCTTTTGTGACTTGATAGCTCTGGATTTCTTTTTAATTTTTACTGACTGAGGATTTTTGTTTGTTCGAACTCTTTGAACCTGAGGTTTCGTGGCATTGATCAAGTCTGGAAGTTTTTAGCCGTTATTATTTTTTTAATTGCCTCACTCCTGATTTCTCCATTTTTCCTAGAACTCCAATGAGACCGAATTTAAACCATCTCCTTCTTTGCTTCGTCTCTCTTAATGTTGCCATCATTCTTTTATTTGTTTGCATTCTAGATAATTTATTTAGATGTATCTTTAACTCTAATTAACTTGACACGTGACTCATTCACTGGGTTTTCTATTTTGATATTTTGTTTCCCAAGAAGTTCTACTCCGTTTCAAACCTGCCTGTTCTTTTTTTTCTTTCTCTCTTTATTTTTTTAGATGGAATTTTGCTCTTACTGCCCAGGCTAGAGTGCAGTGGCACCATCTCAGCTCACTGCAACCTCCACCTCCTGGGTTCAAGCAATTCTCCTGCCTCAGCCTCCCAAGTACCTGGGACTACAGGCGTGTGCCACCACACCTGGCTAATTTTGTTTTTTTTAGTAGAGACTGGGTTTCTCCATGTTGGTCAGGTTGGTCTTGAACTCCTGACTTCAGGTGATCCACCCACATCAGCCTCCCAAAGTGCTGGGATTACAGGAGTGAGCCACCGCACCTGGCCTTTCCTGTTCTTTTACACTCATACCTGTTCCTTGGTCATGTTTGCAATCCTATCTCATAAATCTTTGAGCATTGTAATAAACACAGTTGTTTTATCATTTCTATCTGGCCATTCTCATATTCTAATTTACGGCTGGGTCCCCTCTGCCCACAGTGATGCCCTCAAAGGTGCTCAATAATTATTCAAAGAATGGCTGAATTACCTTGGGGTTCTAATTTTGTTAGTGTTTTGTTTATTGTTGTTTTGCTGCCTGAAATTATTTGGCTGCATCTCACATTTTCTTAGTAGGTTGTTTCTGGGACACAGAAGTATAGGTTTGAATCCCAAACACACCTTACGCATTCATGGAGAGTTCGGGTTTCTTTTTAACCCCTAGAGCACAGGCTGATACAGGGGTCCCCTTGACTCTCCCTCTGGGATGAACGGGCTTTCTGCAGCTGTTCCTTTTGCTGACGGTGTAGCCATGTGAGAGTGCCTGGTTTGTGGAAAAGTCTCAGAAAAAACTCTCCCGGTTTCTCTGACCCAAGGACCTGTCTACCAGTTCTCACGGGAACTTCAGAAACCAAGATCTCAGATCAACAAATGCCCCTCCGTCTTTGGCGCCGGCGGCCCCGCGCGGCGCCCCGGCCGGGCGGGCGGCGGGGGGGGGGGGGGGGGGGGGGGGGGGGGGGGGGGGGGGGGGGGGGGGGGGGGGGGGGGGGGGGGGGGGGGGGGGGGGGGGGGGGGGGGGGGGGGGGGGGGGGGGGGGGGGGGGGG